>ML782140.1:191666-205790 GCA_009831015.1 Picea engelmannii | reverse complement strand
TGTACTTGAACATTTAAGTGGGGTAAAAGGAGGTTGCCCCCTCGAAGAGGCTTATTATCTGAAATTATCTCTTTTTCAAGGCGTTGAGTACTTTTCCTGAGGTTTTTCTATGCTATATTGATGTTTGGTTCTTAACACAAACCCTTCTCCAACAAATCTTGGACTTTATTATTGACCTCTTCATTATCTTAAGGTGTCAACCTATATGTTTCTTTGTTTGGAAAGCTTTCTCCTGGAATAAGGTCAATGTGATGACTAATACTCCTAATGGGTGGCAAAGAACGAGGTAATGCATCTACCATAATATCAACAAAATTATCCAACGGTTCTTGAATCTCTACAGGAAGATCATCCATAGAAGTACTTGTAAGGATGACTTTGGGCTTTCTCACCACAAAAAAATGCATCTCTTGTTCCTTCTTGACTTCATTCAAGAGTTCCTTCCCAATCATGAGAAGTATAATTGGGATATCTTCTTCTTTTACTTTCTTATCCTCCATTGGCATTAACATATGTGTATGGTCATTCTTCTCAAGGGTGTAAGTATTTTTTCTCCCACCATGTATGACATTGTTGTCAAATTGCCATGGTCTTCCCAACAGAACATGACAAACATCCATGGGTATTACATCACACAAAATTTCATCTTTATAACCTCCTATTTTAAATTCAACATTGCATTGTCGACTTACCATGACTTGGTGTCCTTTCTGCAACCACGATACCTTGTACGGATTTGGATGTGAAGTTGTCTCCATATCCATATTTTCCACCATTTATGTGGATACCAAATTATCAGTGCTCCCACTGTTTATGATCACCTTGCATACCATGTCCTTGGTATTGCAAGTAGTCATGAACAAATTGTTCTTATGGGCTGGTTTTTTGTTGGCACAGGGGCAGACCTAGGGTTCAGCTCTTAAAAAGCACACCAAAAAACCCTAACTACAGGCCCTTTATGCAACACTTGCGAAGTAGATGAAGTCTCACCTAAGGTAGAGGCAGGGGGGGTTACAGGACTCGGGTGTCTACAACCAAGGTGGGATACAGATCTGTGATTACGATACTTAACAAAGTACTTAAACAACAATATTCCTTATATTATGATTCTCATTCACATCACAGATCAATCCTTATTATAGATCAATGTAGTAACAATCAAGATTAATCCATTAAAACCTCTTAGCACATAGCATTAGTTTAGATCTTGCGTTCATTTACACCTTTAAGCACTAAGCTACAAAATCATATGCATTCCACATATATTATAACAAAAACACTAAGCAGATAAAATAAATAAATCACATCGCACAAAGCACATCAGGATACAGGATATACGTGGTTCACCCCAGTGTGGGGTTACGTCCACCAACTTCTTATTGTTCTTTATTAGTCTTTGATCTTCTTACATTCATCTGCTCCTATGCACAAAGCCACAGAGCCCAACTCCACATCGGACAGGTTATCTGCGCACAATGCACTAGATCCACCTTCCCCAAAATCAAGTCAAGGCATAGAGCCAACTCCTCAATAGCACGAAGCACTTACATACAACGTCTGTGCACAAAGAAACTTACAAAACACTTGCACTTATCTCTGTAATCCATTAACACATTCTTGCACAAAGCCAACCGGATCTACTTCTTACATCGCTTAACTACTTATTTATATCATTACAAAAAGGCCTAACCATGGGTAAACCCATGGGTCGACATCCATTAACCCATTACATAAACCCTAAAACCCTTTGATGGGTCCACAAGCCTGAAAAATGAGTGAGATCTCGTGATATCCACTCCTCCTGGGTGCTCCATCTTCGACCAGCCTATCGAAGTCCCAAAAGTGGTCAAACACAACCAATATTTCCTCAAAACTTGGTCAAGGGCCAACATGCCCCCAAAACTCACCTGTGACTCATTCCGAGTCACTCAAATATGGGAAACACTACTTCAAAGGCCTCGATATTAGCTCGAGCTACCGCGACTTGATGCTTCACCATAGCCTCCTACTCGATGAACTCCTGAATTAATTGTTTTGTTATGGGACCTTTCAGGTGTTGTTCCACTATCATAACCACTTGTTCCAACTACGAGCCTTCTCTTTCAATCTCTTCAAAAAGTGTGCAAGCTTCATCCTTCACTGGCTGGAGTCTCTGTGTAAACTCCATGACTCTACTCTGGATGAAAGTAACCTTTTGTTGGACTACACGTTGCTCCTGTGATATTTTCATCCTCTTGACTGTAATGAGCAACTTCATCTGCGCTTGGATGGTGGATGCCTACTTCTACACCTCCTGGAGTTGTTCCTCTAGTTTCCTCAGCTCCAGATCTTTTGCAAGGCGCTCATAGGTCTGCGCACTTCAGTCGCTCAGTTTCTTACACTTTGAGGTGAGTGCCTTGATTCTTTCTATTGCACTCTTGGAAATTTATTCTCTCTTATTGCGCACTTCTTGTGGAGTGCTCGGTACTGATTGGATCTCTAGATCCATTACTCTTGCTTGAAGTTGTTGAATGGACTCAACGAGCTTCCCTACTTGTATCTTGGTTGACTCTTCTTCCTCTTGCACCAAGCCTGGTACAGAGAAAAGTGCTTTAGTCACTCCCTCTTTGATCGTAATCTACTCTACGAGAAGCTGGTCTTTTTCTTCCTGTATCTTTGCATTGTTCTTCTCGAACTTTTCCCGCATTTCATTTCTCTCCTTCTGTGCAACTTGAATTTGCTCTAGGACCTTCTCCTTTTCTTGCTTCAAGTCCTCTACGGCCTTCTCCTTTTCTTCTTAGACTCAATGAAGTCAAGCATCTGTTGCATCTACTAGCCTTCATTGTTGGATGGGATCATCCCCCAATGCTGCAATTTCCAACGACAAAGGTGCAGTAGGTATTGCGCGTCTTGAATAGATGGATTTTTGTATGTCTTTGAGATATTTCTTGATTCATTCATACAATGTTTCCTGCTTCACTTCATGTCTCTGCAAGATATCCTCTGAACCGTCCTCCATGGCTATGATGATGAGATCGATATCATCCACTGTGAGAACATTCTTCGACTGAGGCTTATTGGCATGGGTCTTCTTTCTTGCTGAGGGTTTCTATGGAGAAACCTTCCTCTTCTTTGATGTTTTGGCCTCGGTAAGGGATCCTTCGACGGTGTAAATTCACCTTTTCCTTGCTCTTCTCCTTCTTTCCATCCTTCTTCTTATTTCACTTCGTCTCCTCCTCCTCCTGCGGGTGAGTCATGCCTACTTTCCTCTGAGGCACTGTCCTCGTCATCACTTTCTATTTTATGCACTTCCTCCTTTTTCTTCTTTTTCTTCGTGTTAGTCTATCCATCATGTTTGACCCGGGTGACTAAGGGACTTCCAATGATGTTAGGGTCAGAGATTTATTCACATTCAACTGGTACAAGGAACTCTACTATCCATTCCTTGGTGATCTCCTCCATGTCTTCATCGATCAGCTTATAATAGGACTGCAGTTCCTCCTTTCTTTCATCCCTTCCCACAATGATGTAGATAAAGTTATGATTTGTGCAAAACTTCACTAGCGGTCTGTATTGGTGTAGTGTATTCGGGGTCATTCGTTGAAATGATTCAATTGCTGGTAGTAGTCATGGAAGACAACATTCGGCTACAACTACTTTGACATGTCATTGTATACCACAAGGTAGAGAATCTTGCGGCCAATGGCTCTGATGGCTCAACTTCTAGAAATGTCACTCCTTCTGGCATCTGCCAAGCAATGAAGGCGATCAGTACCAGTAACCAACTGAAGTGGAATTAATAGCCTTGATCCTATTCTTCACAGTAGTCTGTCTCCATCTCATTGACGAGGTAACTCGACCAGTTCATTTGCATTCCTTCTATGCACTTCCCTGCAAGGCCTACTACAAATTTAGTGACCTGTGTAGGATGATTATTTCTGACGAGCTTTCCAACTATCAGATGGAAATCTAGGTGCACTGTTCCATATTGGATGGAGGCTACCTTGTAGGCTCTCTTTCCCTTTTCTACATCTCCATAATCCTCCTTTATGTGTTGTGCTAGGGAGTGATATGAAGTCTTCCCTAGGTAGAACTGGTGAGGTTCCGGTCCCTGCATACTCAGTCCTGTGATGAGGTGGATCAACACCGGATCCACAATGATGTGCTTATCAAGCCATAGATATCCTCTGTGATAGCACGACAGGAGGCATTTAACGTAGGATTGAACCTCCTGATGTCGACCAAATTGAGGGATATTCATCACGTTCAGGATGGTTGACTGTGCAAGCTCCTTTATCCACCATTGGGAGACTATGCGCGGATTATTCCTAGTTGTCTTCATTAGATACCTATGTGACACGAGCATCGCGTAGTTCTTCTGGTATCTGAGGTTGAACTCGTTGTTCTTCAGAGCTGGGATGTGTCCTAAATGGGGTCCAAGTATGTGTATCCCCTTTGGGATGTATGTAGTGATCGATGTGTACTCAAATTCACGTGGGATACTATCGTGGTTAGCCATGCTAGCCAAAGGCATTATGTACTTTGGCAAGAATGACGGGATCTGCTTTGCGTTAGCCATATCATCGTAGTGTTTTCTTCACTTCTCAGTAGTGTGACCAGAATGTCGTCCAGTCAAGGTGGATGTTTGAAATCTGCCAGTCGATGATGTCTATATTCCTACAGACACGACTCTCTCAACCATGAGGTCTACAAGAATCTCCTCCATAGACTTCTCTATTCCACTACATTTTCTCGACATTCACACTTGTAACTAGATAGATTAGGTAGGAGAATAGACAAGTGAGATAATCAGATGAATTGCAAGGTCTATAAAGCACAATGCGATACAATGGATTCTTTATTAACTCGGATAATCATGATTTTCAAAAAGTGGTCCCAACACAGCATCCCACAGGTTAAATAAGAAAGTTTCATAATGGATTCCTCCAATGGGAAGGAATGCCTCAATCAATACAAATCCGTTCATTATGGCTTGGTCCCAATGGTCGAATAGCGGTCTTTCCGTCAATAATTGTGTTTCTAGCCATTCTAGAGTGTTATTCTAACGATTGGGGCACCTCCAACGGTCATATAGCTTCACCATGGTGAAGTCCCATTTTGCGTGGTTTTGCTATTTTGGCAAGGTTCAACTTCTACAGATCTGCCTCCTACGAAGTCTTTTCTAGAACTTCCCGTAGTTTTTCTATCTTCTCTTTCTTCTTACTGAGCTTCCTTGCCTTCTTTCCTATGATCTGAGTCTCTATATTCCTCTTTCCATTTTTATTCTTATCTTCTCTTAGCATGGTAACTTCACACTGTCAATGTTATTTCAAAGGGTTCAGAGGTAATACCTCTTTGCTTACTTCTTCTAGGGTAGGTATTCTTATTTCTTTCATGGATATGTCCTTCAAAACTTCTTTCATTCTTTCAACTTTGTTGTTGGCACAGGGGCAGATCCAGGGATTAACACTTCAACAACGCACTGAAAAAACCCTAATTACCATCCCTTTTGGCAACACCTTTGAAGCAGATGAAGTCTCACCTCAGGTAGAGGTAGGGGCATTGTAGGACTGAGGTGTTTACAACCAAGATGGGACATAGATATGTGATTGCCATACTTAATAAAGTACTTAAACAACAATATGCCTTATATTATGATTCGCATTCACATCGCAGATCAATCCTTATTACAGATCAACATAGTAACAATCAATATTAAGTCCTTAAAACCTCTTAGCACATAGAATTAGTTCAGATATCGCATTCATTTACACCTTTAAGCACTAAGCTACAACATCATATGCATTCCACATATATTATAACAAAAACACTAAGAAGATAAAAAACATAAATCACATCACACAAAACACATCAGGACACAAGATATATGTGGTTTACCCCAGTGTAGGGCTATTTCCACCAACTTATTCTTCTTCTTTATTAGTCTTCTATCTTCTTACATTCATCTGCTCCTATGCACAAAGACACAGATCCCAACTCCACAACGGACAGGTGATCTGTGCACAACACACTAGATCCACCTTCCCCAAAATCAGGTCAAGGTATAGAGACAAATCCTCAATAGAATGGAGCACTTACATACAATGTCTATGCACAAAGAAACTTACAAAACACTTTCACTTAGCTCTGCAAGCCCTTAACACATTATTGCACAAAGCCAACCAGATCTACTTCTTAAATCGCTTAGCTACTTATTTATATCATTATAGAAATGCCTAATCATGGGTGAACCCATGGGCCGACATCCCTTAGCCCATTACATAAACCCTAAAACCCTTTGTTGGGTCCACAATCCTGCAAAATGAGTGAGATCTCACGATCTCTGCTCTGCCTAGGCACTCCATCTTTGACCAGCCCGTTGAAGTCCCAAAAGTGGTCAAACACGACCATTATTTCCTCAAAACTTGGTCAAGGGCCAACATTTTTCCACCTCCTTCTCCGTCTTTAAGATAATTTTCCTCATCATGAACGATTTCCTATCTTCTGCAGCTTCTGCCTCAACATTCCTTCTTTGAGCTTCAGAAATGTGAGCTTCTCCACCTCCTTATTTCTTCTTCCTCTTAGCACATTCCCAAGACATATGCCTTGTCATTCCATAGGCATAACATCTCACTCTCTTCCTCTACTTCTTCCTCTTCCTCGAGAAAAAGAGTTTCTTCCACCATTTTTTCCACCTATTGAACTTCCTCCCCTTTTTGTATGACTGTGAGACTTCCCTGCTTCAGGTTTTGGCTTTTGGAACTTCTCTTGGACAGTTCCCTTGCCTCTACTTGGACTCTTTCCGTTTTGTTGGATTTTTTTTCTGTCCAACTTCTCCTTTGCCTTCAGTGATGAATGATAAGAATCCTCCACCATTATCATGGTCATCATGTTGATTTCCTCTTGGATTTTATATCTTAGGCCATTAATATATCTAGCAACCTTTTCTTCATCACTCTCTCTATGTGGATTATGCTAGGCCATTTCCTTGAGGGTAATAGATAGAATAATATTTTAATTTAATCCCTTTTTCTAAAGAGAATGCATTCATATATAGGGATGAGAAATAAGATGTTCTATCGAAGACTAAAAATTTGGGAATACCGAACCTAGTAATAATACTTGAGTTAAGGAAAGATACTACCTGATTCATGTTTACCACTTTCAAAAGTGCATCTTCAGATCATCTGGTAAAATAATCCGTTGTTGTAATGATATACTTATGATGGTGTAAAGAAGCGAGGTTAATTGGCCCTATGATCTTGAGACCCCACTGCTGAAAAGGTGAATCCATAGTAACAGGCTGCAAAGGAAATGTTGCATTTTTCACCCGTCCAGTAGCCTTTTGGCAGATTATGCATTTACGACATAACACATGGGCATATTTAAATAAAGTGGGCCAATAGTAACCATCTCTTAAAACTTTGTGAGTAGTGGTGTCTCCACCGAAGTGTCCACCAACCTCACCTGCATGAAGTTTAGATAGTACTTTATCTGCTTCATCCTTTTCCAAACAATGCATAAGAACACCATCGAAATTATTTCTAAACAATACATCATTTATGAACCGGAAAGAGCCATATTTTAACCTAAGTTCTATTCTATTTTTAGGATCAAGATAGTGAGGAGCAGATCCATGCATCAAATAAATTTTAATACGATCATACCAAGAATTAGCAACAACTTGTGTACAACATATTTGTTTCTCATTGCGTTGATTCACAATTGAGATGTTAATTTGACTTTCATGTTCTTCAATTGAATCAACCACTAGTTTACATAGGCCTCGACCTCTAACAATTTGTGCAGGATTTATTTCGAGGTCGTACTCTTGTAACAATGTCATCCAATTTGCCTATTTTTCACCCAATTCCTTTTGTACTAACACATTTCTTACAGCAGGGTAAGGGACGACGACTTTAGTTCTAGATTTCAACAGATATGATCGGAAGTGTTTTACTTCTTTAAAAACAACATATGCTTGTTGATCTACATCCGGCTAATTCAGCTCTTCCCCTTTGAAAGCTAAGATCATGAACGCAATAGGGATTTCATTTCTTTCAACATTCTTTTTTTTTAGCACAACAACATAAGATTGGTCAGAGGCGAAAGTTTAAAGAGTGAAGTCTTGCAAGAAATCAGGACTCATCAAGGAAGGGGCTTCCACTATGGATTTTTTGATGGAATGAAAATATTGACTTTCCTGTGGTCCCCAAAGATGTTGAACATCCTTTTTAATTAAATTCTGTAATGGTCTTACCAATTCTGAAAAACTTGGGACAAACCTTCTGACAAAATTAATCTTGTCTAAAAATGACTGCATGGATTTTTTTGAGGANGGAGAGAGTTTAGCGATATCTTGGGCTCTTTCAGGATCAATAATAATTTTGTCTTTTGACACTATGAACCCAAGTAGTTTTCTTTACTGAACTGGAAAGATTGATTTCTTAGGGTTGAGAGATATGTTATACTTGCGGCATCGTTCTAGGACAACCCTAAGGTGAGACAAATGATCTTTCTTGTTTTTAGAGAAAACGGTAACATAATCAAGATAGACCACTACTCATTGATTTAGGAGACCATGAAAATCAATGTCCATTGCTCTCTAGAAAGTGGCCTTGTCATTTATAAGACCAAAAGGCATCCTCTTGTAGGCATAAATCCCCCATGGGGTACGAAAAGTGGTTTTGAGATGGTCTGAGGGACATGAGGACCTGCTTATATCCTGAAAAACCATCTAACAAAGATAGTATTTTTGAACTAGATACCTATTGAAAAATTTGCTCCATTAGAGGAATAGGATAGTTATATTTATCAAACACTTGGTTCAAGTTACGAAAGTCGACATAGAGTCGAATTTCACCACTTTTATTCCTAACAGGAACTAGATTAGATACCCATTGTGTGTGTCTTACCAGGAAAATTATATTTGCATTCAATAATTTATTTAGTTCTTTCTTGATAGCTGGTTCCAACTTAGGGTGCATCATCCTAAGCTTCTGCTGAAAAGGTTGGGTCTGGCATTTCATGGGAATGACATGTTGTATGATATTAGGATCAAACGTTTTCAAATCAGCATACGTCCAGGAAAAAACGTCTTTAAATTCTTTAAACAATTTTATAAAGGCGGATTGTTCTTGCTCGGAACATCCCATTTTGAAATTAATGTTTTGAGGATTTTCCTTAGTCCCTAGGTTGACTGTTTCATAAATCAAAGAGGAACTATTTGTTTTACAATTAACAAACCCTCTAAATTTATCATGCAAGTCATAAAAAAATTCTAGTCTTCCAAAGGATCAAGGAATAGAGTTTACTAGATCATATGTTGATTCAGGAGATCTAGGATATGGTATTACCGTGAAGTTGTTGAGGTTCTCATCATGAGTGCCTTCGTCAATGACTGCACCTTGGAAGGTGTCCTCCATATGCAAGAAGTTGATGATTTGTTGATCATCGTCGAATACTCTCCAATTGGTAATGTTATCCAGTATCGACAGCTTGAACAACAATTCAATTGAAAATGAATAAGGAGAAAGACCTTCTACAAGAAATAGTTTATAAGAAACATTAGATAATAAATCGACCTCCGAATTGCTTAGTCTAGAAATGGAATTTATATTAAATGCTGAAACGTTTTGAATTAAACTCCATACCTCAGTTTGGTAACTTTTTAGATGTGGTGATAGGAAATATATGGAATTTCTTAACTGCATGACCACGATTTTTGAATCATCGAACACCATTACATTTCTTATGTCCATATCCATAGCTTTCCTAAGTTCTTGCAAAAGTGCTTCATATTCATCGGTGTTATTGGTGCATTTGAACTCTTATCGACAGGCAATTAAAGTCTTATTACCTTCGGGATCGATGAGCACACATCCCGCGCCGTCTCCTTCTTTAGATTTAGATCTGTCGAAGTACAACGACCAAATTTGAGCTTCATCGGCAATGTTTGACACACTTGGTGAAGTTGATGACTGAGTACAGGTCATAAGTTCTGATTGCTGCCCAGGATCAGTGAAAGGGAAATTTTGGTCATGAAGTTACCAAAGAAGGTGTCCATTCTCTGCATTTCAAGTGAATTAGTGGATGAAGTAAACAGTTCATTTGAATCAATAAAATCCATTATGGTGTGCTTGAGATAGCGTTCACGGTTTATCCTAATTCTATTTGGCTGTCCATTTTATGACAACCACAAATGAGACCAATTTGTGGCAAAGTAACCGTGTAGTTTCTCGAACCAATCCCTACTCAAAAACAAACCATAGACTTCAGGTATGTCAACAAAAATGATGTCAATAACTTGGTGAACCTTAAGATTAGAACATAGCCTAACCAGAACATTCTTAATTTCACCGATTACCTTAATGTTCGTCCGATCAAGATGAATGATTTTGAGACTAGAAAGTTGAACTTCTGTGTTAATGTTTTTGCAAAGGGATAAAGGAATCACATTTGATGATGTGCCGGAATCCACCATGCAATTATGTACATTTCTATTGAAAATTTCAAAAGTTAATAAGAAAGGTGGGACATTTTTACGAGTGTTAACAACAAAATTCTGCTTATTTTTTGTCATTGTCCCTGAAACATTTTTATCTACATTTGATACAATTTTTTCAGTTAGGTCCCTTTTATCTAGAGGTTCGAATGTCATTTTAGTAGGGATCTTTTTGCCTATTTTAGAACTTATTTATGTGGTTTCCTTGTTGATAGGATCGTTGTTCTTATTGTTTTCTACGATATTTTGAAGCATTTTCTACAGAATAAGAGGAAATTTCAAAAGCTCGTACACAAAAATATTAGCCCTTAGTTTTTTTATATCTTCAATCAAGTCATATTCTAAAACTGGGGCTGCTAAAATGTGTTTTATTTCAGCTTGTTTCAATTGTTTTGGAGGCACATTATTACTCAGTTCGGAAGATGGTTTGCTTTGTGTTTTGCTTCTTGTGTTGTAAGGGTGGACAATTTCAAAGTTTTCTTGGAAAATACTGTCAGAGAAGTGTCCGAGGATATTGGGAGATGATTCCTCTTCTTCAGCTACTTCCTCTTCAACTACGTCTCCATAAATTTTGGGAGGGACAAAGTTATCATGTGCTTCAAGAATAGTTTGCAAAGCGTATTGTAAGCTTTCGAAATTAAGACCTTTAGTAGTTGGATTAGGCCGATTGGGAGGAAAAGGATTTCTGAAAGGAGGTTTAAAACTTCCTTTGCTTGAGGATGCCTCTTTGGTCGATCTTTTCAATTCTACAAATTGATTTGATAATTTTTGGAAAGCCTTTTGCAAGCTTTCTAAGTCTAAAGTTTCTGGTTGGTTTTTGGCTTGGGGAGGCCTAGTAAGGATTTCTATTTTATTTTTAGAGGATGAAGTTATTTCAGGTTCACTATTGAGATTGTCTTTTAAGCTTAATATATCCTTTTCAATTTGGATTGCCTCCTCAAAGGCATCCAACAATGTAGACTTTTTAGGCCTTTTAACCCAAATTGTTATATTATTATGTAGATATTTGGTGTAATATGCAACAATTAGACTTTCAGTGGGCATTGAATATGTGGGAATTCGATTCTTTAACGTAGGAAACCTTTGGTTAAAATCTTTTACTTTCTCCTTAGGGTTCATTTTTAGGCTGGAGAGTTCCATAACCAAGACTTCAGGAGATTTATCATCTCCAAATTTCTCTAAGAAACAGGTTTCGAATTTTTCGCAAGAGACAATGGTCTGGGGTTGTTGGGAGAAATACCATGTAGAGGCATTTCCCTCAAACGTATAAGGAAAGAGTCTACATACTACATATTCATGCTCTACACTTCGGAGTCTAATGGCCAACATAAACTTCTTTATGTGATCCTCAACATATTGTTTAGAATATGGATCAAACTTAAGAAACCATTTCTCCGGGTGTTTTGGTAATGGGTGTTGGGGTCTGGGTACAACCACGACATATTGATCAAGACAGGGTCTGGAGGGGTTGTTTTTGTTCGCCATGGGTGTTGGTGGAGTCGAAAGCTGAGATGATTAAGACAAGGAACTACCTTCGTCAGATGATTCTCCTCCTGAAGAGGATGGAGATGAATGAGGTGGGGAAGGTGGAATACCAAATCCTCTGGCTCCGAGAATAGGTGTTTCGGTAGGATTATGGTTTGTTCACCTAATGGGTTTTGGAGAAAACCAATGCCTTCAAGTTGTTATCTGATATCCGAGAAGTCAAGGGATTGATTTAGCAACCTACCAAGTTTTCGGATATGGGCTAAAGAACTCTGTGTCCTTATGAGTGACTGACGAACAATTTCTTGTATGTTGGCCCCTTGGGGATTTGGTGTCAATGGCTCAACGGGAATCTCAGGATTTTCGTTCGAGGTAGTTGATGTTTCTGAAGTAACGTTGTTGTCTAAGAACCTACGTGTTACTACAGGGGAGCGAGTGTGTGGGGGAGGAGTCTTACGACTTCCACGTGCCATCAATTGAAATCAGGCCCTCCTTCTAGCACCATTTGTTGGCAGGCAAAATTGACCGACCGTCAACTAGAAGAACAAGTCTGGTCCGGGGTTGTCTATGTAACCCAATCTGTTTGGTGTAACTTGTTCTGAAGGTTTTAATGGATCCTTTAGCCAATCTAAGATCCTAAGGTAAAGAAAAGGAATAATTAACTATTGTTAAATAATAATATATACATAAACTCTGATATAATTATATGTATAAATGTATTTGAGTAGAAGAATAAAACAATAAAAATACTACTTATGAACATAATTTACAAGTTGCAAGTTTTACTGGAAACTTATGAAATCAATGTAAAAATAATTATTTTATAGAAGCAAATGAAGAAAGAACATTTGAATATTTTTTTTGTTTTCTAGTTATAAATCTAACAGAACTTGAATTAACTAAGTTATGAAACACAGATGTACAAATAGTCAAAGCTGATCTAAACTTTCTGGTTTCACTAATACATAAAATGACAGAAATTAGAAACAAAGCAACTAACCTGATATTAGTTTGTTGAATGTGTTTATGCCTCTGTATGAATCAAGAGCATCCAATTTCCATGCCTACAAGATAAATCTGTAATAAACTAATACTGAAACTATTCTGAATAAATTCACAAAATGTATTAGCAGCCAAGATTTATGAAAGGAAAAGGGAACACATATTAATTTTGTGATCTTATGATCGCAAATGATTACAATCATATAAATCTATGTATAATACATTCATCTCAAGGTCCAACTAAACATCAAAGAGAAATCATGATATTCAAATTGAAAAGATGATCACAGTCTCAATATCTGGAACAACAAATCATGAACAATAATTATAACATGAATATATCGAAACATAACATATCAATGATTCTAAAGCTACACAACATATTAATATATCAAGATTAAATAAAACAAAACATTAATGAAACACCATTCACAAAGGACTAAAGCCAAAATTTTGTACATTGTTCCATTAATTCTTAAAAGTCATTCATCCATCATTGGTTCGAGGCCAAGATGCCTTTCATTTACAAAATAGAGAGAATTTAAAGATTTTTTGAAATCTCAACTTACTATCTCCTAGGATAGGATTGTTTCAAGATTAATCCGTAAGTGCAGACACAAACCGATCTCCCTAGATCCACCTGGATCTAGAACAAAACAGGACAGAATATATCGCTTTCCCTAAATCTAACTATTGAATTAAATTGAAAGTGAGAATAAGAGACATACCTTATAATCACTTCCTTAATCTTTGTTGTTCCAAGCTTCG
The DNA here is from genome assembly GCA_009831015.1 of Picea engelmannii. Classification (NCBI taxonomy): domain Eukaryota; kingdom Viridiplantae; phylum Streptophyta; class Pinopsida; order Pinales; family Pinaceae; genus Picea; species Picea engelmannii. The sequence goes on along the minus strand of ML782140.1, from coordinate 192,052 downwards.
CTCCAATGCTCTTGTGTCGTTCAGATCACAATAGTACAAACCAATCGAAGTGAAGACAATTCTATATATTCAATAGCTAATCTAACCAAGTTAATAATTCCAAGCCAAAGAACCCCTTCTCCATGAGAGCTCCTCTCCTTTTATAAGTTGAAGAGGATAAGGTGAGGAGGTTAGGATGATCCCACTAAATCATGAAAGAGAGTAAGATCCAAACCACAGGATTAATCCGTAAGTGCGGACACGAACCGATCTCCCTAGATCCACCTGGATCTAGAACAAAACAGGACAGAATATATCGCTTTCCCTAAATCTAACTATTGAATTAAATTGAAAGTGAGAATAAGAGACATACCTTATAATCGCTTCCTTAATCTTTGTTGTTCCAA
>ML782140.1:163826-185762 GCA_009831015.1 Picea engelmannii | reverse complement strand
ACAGGACAGAATATATCGCTTTCCCTAAATCTAACTATTGAATTAAATTGAAAGTGAGAATAAGAGACATACCTTATAATCACTTCCTTAATCTTTGTTGTTCCAAGCTTCGCTCCAATGCTCTTGTGTCGTTCAGATCACAACAGTACAAACCAATCGAAGTGAAGACAATTCTATATATTCAATAGCTAATCTACGCATATGATCAAGGAGTTATGCAATAAAGTAGATCTAACTTTATGGGAAAGAAACATATTACTGTATCATATTAAATGTAAAAGAGAGAATACAACCATTGCCTTGATGTCATAAGGTCCCTTCCAATTGTCCTTCGCTCCCCACACACTTCTTGCTCCAAGGATTATGAAACCATAGATCTGATAGCTACTCACAATCTACCTTGACAAAGCAAATCTCAAAGCTACTCTAACCAAGATAATAATTCCAAGCCAAAGAACCCCTTCTCCATGAGAGCTCCTCTCCTTTTATAAGTTGAAGAGGATAAGGTGAGGAGGTTAGGATGATCCCACTAAATCATGAAAGCGAGTAAGATCCAAACCATTCGGATGCCACCTCACCATAGAAGCTTCTCCTTCTAGAATATTCGAGAAAACTCTCATTTTTCCCACGTGCTGGCATTCTCGCACCCTGCCTATATAGCAACCTGCGAACATCCTTTTTTATAAGGTTTTTACATAGGAAAATGCAACTTCTTTTCTCAGGAAAAGTTCTTCTCCCTTCTCTCTTTAAGAACTTAGGCCACTGTGACCCCTCTGAAGGCAACAGAGGTTTACATCATTAACGATCATAGGGATGACGAAAATAATGTGTAACAAGGATCATATCCCATAATATCAAAATATTACAAATATGGAGGGCCTACAACCACTCATAATCAAACTGTATCTTCAAATACTAATAAAAGTTTTTTTCTATTTACAAAATGAACAGGAGGGAGATACTAATCATCTAAATCGAGGATGTTGCACATCATAAAACCAACATCAAGATATACCACATCCTGCAAACAAAATAGGAACAAGTTAGATAATTTATTAACAATTAATTACTAAATTTTATATAAAAATGACTTGGCTACAAAATCATGAGATTATGTATCGAGACTTATATTGGCAAAAGAGATCTAATTTTAACTGATTTGATTCAAAAAATAAAATCACTGTAATAAAATGGAAAAAACCGTTTTACCTTTTAATCAATGACTAAACATGGATCAAGATAGCTCGGAATTGATTATGGCATTCACACTGTCTTCATTCTTTATCACAATGTTACTTGTCTTCTTAAGACGCTTGTCTTGTCTCTGTTCATTTTCTCTCAAGTCATGATTTTATTTTATGAGTAATGCATTGTGGTTTGTGAGTGCTTTAATTCTTTCTTGGAGAATGGGGATACCATTATAGTACCATTCAATCCAATGCAAGCAGACCTCACAATGCACAGAAGGAGCGATTTGTCAATGAAGAGTATAGTTTTGTGTAAGAATATCAATAGTACCTATTGTCAACCATTGACCAAGATTAATACCAGTAAACCCCTTGCTACCCTCAAGACATGGTGGAAGATTACTAACAAATTCATATGGCTGAGTAGGATTCGATTTATGACAATTTGGGTATTCTTCTATGAGGAAAATTTCAATTTCGGGATCTGAGACCTCATTGATCTCGATCAGGTTGATTGAGATCAAATGAGGTTTATATCGATTCCTTAAAATTCTCAAGATCATCCGACCAACCATTTTATTTTGAAAACCTAATGCTGCATGCTTCTATTTTGACTGTTTGTGAGGTTTTGTGCTATTGTTTTTTTATAGTGGAATTTGGGCCAACAAATAATTCGTACACATGGGTTTCATTCAACCAGGAACCAACATCATGTTGCACATGTAAAAACTGATCGGGTATTGCCTCGTCATGAGGGTTTTCCTTCAAATATTTTGGCCCATTACTTGAACAATCAAACTGTTCCCCTATCAGTGGTTCACCCAAAATAGGGGTTTCTATAGGAATGACTGTTGCAAAGCCATTTCAGTTTAAGAACCCATCCCAGTCATCACCCAGGGTTGTCAAACAATGAACCAACAAGATTTTAATTAAACCGTTGTGAAAGAGACTAGAGTCGAGGCTCTACTTTTTATACCTCTTAGACATCTTGTACATACTCCTTAGCAAATAAAATGGCACATTCAAATGAAAACATATAAAGTGCATAAGAAACCATATATGGTAAAGAAATACTATACCATAACGGCCCTCATAGGTCACAAACTGTTTAATAATTGAAAAGAGTCCATTCCATCTAACCTTAAGAAAAGAAATAGAAATACCTTTCTCACAACAATCAATCTTTCTAGAGGTCATGAAGAGGCCCCAGGGCACTTCTTCGATTTTCGAGTTCTTGAACCACTTCTAACTAGTGGATGGAATTCCTGTGGCGTCACTGATAAACTCCTCAGTCACCTCCAACTGAATGTCTCCAACTTTTTCCCTATACCCATCAAAATTTTGAACAAGATCATCATGAGACAACAATGCTTGAGATCCATTTGGCTCTATTTGGACAACAGGATCCATTAGAAATATGACTGGAATGTAACAGGGGTGACTCAAGGTAGCTCTATGTTTAGATGGCAGGAGTAGGAAAAACAAATCTGAGCGAATAAAATGGAAAGAAACCAAGCAAAACCCCTATGCAATCATAGTATAAATTTCAAGGTTTCGATCATGAATTTTGAGCACTCCTGGTAATGAAAATATTAAGTAAAGAGCACAATACAAACCCTCAAATCATAATGAAAATCCTCTCAATTCATTCTGCCAGCCAAAGATCGAGTACAGGATACGATTCTGGTGCATTTAATTCCCATGTCTAGCAATGAATATAGTTGGTTTGCAAAGGATTCAAATAAAACATGTTTATAATTCAAATGAAAAACAACATAAGTATCATATAAAAATTCAAAGTAATCAAAGGGAAGTCATTCAAATGTTAAACATGGAGTAGATACAAGCATAATGACCCTTTTGAAAAGATGCTTTGAATGGGGATATAGTACGAAATTAAGTTTCCATGTTTGATTCATGATTTTAGTCATGAATCAAACATGGAATAAAACAAACATGAAAATATTTAATCGATTAATGAATGACTATACTAACCCAGTCATCATCTAAAAAGATAATTTTTACAAGACAAGGTGAAGGCAACTACAGAAAGTATAGTTTCTCATTTAAACAATGAAATCGTGTAGGGCTGCCAACAATGGTGACTTACTAGGAGAAGCAGTTATCTCTGTTTCACCAAAGAGTTCATGTTAGGACTGATAAGAATGATTAAAAATTAAATAACAATCGATAGTAAATCAAGTATCTCAAAACATCACACAGTCTGGCTTTAGATGTCTTTCTGTCCAAATGCAATCTAGTGACAAGTTTTAATTACGAGAGAGACAATATTTAAGCCAAAGACTCTGATATTGTTGACAGGGTCGTTGCTACCAAAAGACATCCATAGCCTTGGTAGGGATGTCAATTAACCCACTCTGACTCCTCTACCCTATCCAAGAATTATCAACTCAAGATGAAGGACAATTTACGATTAATATCAAAATTTATACCTGAAAATTTTCTTGGACCCGACATTGCCTCGCTGCTAGCAGGCCTGTTCAGTTCCCCATCGAAGTTGTCTTGGCATCATGCATGCATTTACCCCCTACCAACAGACCTATTTGGTATCTCGGTGGGTTTACAGACAATTCCCACAACTCTCTAGAAGTTATTTATAATTTGACATAATTTTTTATGATCTTCAGAAGAGAGGGGTGATGCTGAAAATTTCAGTTTCCAAAACACTTGATATTTTGCAGTCTTAAATTTTTCACTTGATGACCTTCATCATGATCTGAATTTATATTTCTGATAACAATAACCTTTCAAGGACAAGAAGGCATACTTGATTTGTTTTCTTTAAAAACAGGGACAGCGTAAAGAGCTTTTAATGATGATCATATCCTATCATAATCATAAAGTGAAACCAGGAAGACTATTTATGAACGAGAAGTTACTTTTGCTAGTCCGAGTTTTAGCAATTTACAGCACTGAAACTTTGAATTGACCTTGAATATTGTTTTATGATGAAACATTATGGTTTCCTTTAATGAACTAAATGGTGACACAGACATAAATTTATTCAGGAAATAGTGAAAACAAACAAAATGAAAACAACCAAAATCAGAAAACAAAAGAAAATCAAAACAAAAAATATGTACAAAAGTGGATCTAGAATCATTAGGAAAAATAACTTTTGAGAGATTGACCATTCACCAGGAATGTGCCTGGTTGTCCCTCCAAATTGCGTAGACAGAAAGAGCTGGGACCTAGTTTTTCAACGATTACAAATGGTCCCAACCACAGGTTCTGGAACTTGGTGTGTTCCCCATTTCCCTCGTGGGGCTTATCCCATTTGAGAAGCAAGTCTCCTACCTGGAAGTTTTTGTCTGAAGAGGAGTTTGAATCAAACCATCCTTTTACAATCTGTTGATGCTGATCCAACTTCTTCTTCACTTTTTCTCTCACCTCCTCTAGTTTTAATAAGGCGTTGATTCGACTTTCAAGGGGGGGGGCATTCCTCCTCTTGAACTTTCTACGATAATTGCAAAGATGGAAGAATAACATCTGGAGGGAGAATCTCTTCTCTTACGTAGACAAGAAATAAAGGGTAATTACCAAAAGAGGTTTTTGGTGTCACTCTATCAGCCCATAGTGCATTAATTAAAGCATTGTGCCAATTCTTGTGATTTTCAGAAACTGTCCTCTTGATAATCTTGATCAATTTTTTGTTTGTGGATTCTGATAGGCCATTTCCTTGAGGGTAATAACTGGTAGAATATTTTAATTTAATTCCTTTTTCTAAAGCGAATACATTCATATCCAGGGATGAGAAATAAGATGTGTTATCAAAGACTAAACATTCAGGAATACAAAACCTAGTAATGATACTCAAGTTAAGGAAAGATACTACCTGATTCGTGTTTACCACTTTCAATGGTGTAGCTCCGGACCATTTAGTAAAATAATTCGTTGTTGTAATGATATATTTATGCTGCTATGAAGAAGCAGGGTTAATTGGCCCTATGATGTTAAGACCCCACTGCGGAAAAGATGAATCCATAGTAATAGGCTGCAAAGGAAATGTTTCCTTTTTCACCCGTCCAAGATAATTTTGGCAGATTATGCATTTACGACATAACACATGGGCATATTTAAATAACGTGGGTCAATAGTACCCATCTCTTAACACTTTGTGAGAATTGTTGTCTCCACCGAAGTGTCCACCACCCTCACTTGCATGAAGTTCAGATAGTACTTTCTCTGCTTCATCTTTTTCCAAAAAATGGATAAGAACACCGTCGAAATTGTTTCTAAACAATACATCATTTATGAACTGGAAAGATGCAGATTTTAACCTGAGTGCTCTCCTATTTTTAGGATCAATAAATTTGAAAAGCTCGTAAATTTGAAAATCTCGTAAACATAAAATCTCGTAAACATAAATATTAGCCCTTAGTTTTTTTAAATCTTCAATGAAGTCATATTCTAAAACTAGGGTTGCTAAACTCTGTTTTATTTCATCTTGTTTCAATTGTTTTGGAGGCACATTATTACTCAGTTCGGAAGATGGTTTGCTTTGTGTTTTGCTTCTTGTGTTGTAAGGGTGGACAATTTCAAAGTTTTCTTGGAAAATACTGTCAGAGAAGTCTCCGAAGATATTGGGAGATGATTCCTCTTCTTCAGCTACTTCCTCCTCAACTACGTCTTCAGAACTTTCGGGAGGGACAGAGTTATCATGTGCTTCAAGAATAGTTTGCAAAGCGTATTGTAAGCTTTCAAAATTAAGACCTTCAGTGGTCAGATTAGGTCGATTGGGAGGAAAAGGATTTCTGAAAGGAGGTTTAAAACTTCCTTTTCTTGAGGATTCCTCTTCGGTTGGTCTTTTCAAGTCTACGAATTGATTTGATAATTTTTGGAAATTCTTTTGCAAGATTTCTAAGTATAAAGTTTCTGGTTGGTTTTTGGCTTGGGGAGGCCTAGTAAGGATTTATATTTTATTTTTAGAGGATGAAGTTTTTTCAACTTCACTATTGAGATTGTCTTTTAAGCTTGATATATCCTTTTCAATTTGGCTTTCCTCCTCTAAGGATTCTAACAATGTAGACTTTTTAGACCTTTTAGCCCAAATTGCTATATTATTATGTAGAGATTTGTTGTAATATGCAACAATTAGAATTTTAGGAGGCATTGAATCTGTGGGAATTTGATTCTTTAATGTAATAAAAATTTGGTTAAAATCTTTTACTTTCTCCTTAGGATTCATTTTTAGGATGGAGAGTTCCATAACCAAGACTTCAGGAGATTTTTCATCTCCGAATATCTCTAGGAAACATGTTTCAAATTTGTCTCGAGAGACAATGGTCTGGGGATGTTGAGCGAAATAACATGTAGAGGCAGTTCCCTCAAATATATAAGGAAAGAGTCTACATACTATATCTTCATTCTCTACACTTCGGAGTCTAATGGCCAGCATAAACTTCTTTATGTGATCCTCAGCAGATTGTTTATAATCTTTATCAAACTTAGGCAACCATTTCTCCGAGTGTTTTGGTAATGGGTGTTGGGGTCTGGGTATAGCCATGACATCTTGATCAAGCCAGGGTTTGACGGGGTTGTTTTGGTTCACCATGGGTTTTGGTGGTGTCGAAGGTTGACATGATTCATACGAGAAATTGCCTTCATCATATGATTCTCCTCCTAAAGAGGATGGAGATGAATGAGGTGGGGAAGGTGGAATACCAGATCCTCCGGCTCCAAGAATAGGTTTTTTGGTATGATTAGTAGTTTTCCCACCTAACGGATTTTGGAGCAAACCAGTGCCTTCAAGTTGTTCTCGAATATCCGAGAAGTCAAGGGGTTGATTTAGTAGCCTATCAGGTTGTCTGATACAGGCTAAATCACTGTGTTTCCTTATGAGTGACTGACAAACAATTTCTTCTACGTTGGCCCCTTGGGGATTTGGTGTCACCGACTCAACGAGAATCTCAGGATTTTTTTTCAAGGTAGTTGATGTTTCAGAAGTAACGTTGTTGTTTGAGTGACTACGTGTTACTACAGGGGAGCGAGTGTGTGGTGGAGGAGTCTTACGACTTCCACGTGCCATCAATTTAAATCAAATCCTCTTTCTAGCACCATTTTTTGGCAGGCAAAATTGACCGACCGTCAACTCGAAGAACAAGTCCGGTTCAGGGTTGCCTAATTAACCCAAGTTGTTTGGTGTAACTTGTTCTGACAGGTTTAATGGCTCTGTTAGCCAATCTAAGATCCCAAGGTAAAGAAAAGGAATAACTAACTAATGTTAAATAATAATATATACATAAAATATAATATAATTATATGTATAAATGTATTTTAGCAGAAGAATAAAACAATAAAAATATTGCTTATGAACATAATTTACAAATTGTAAGTTTTACTGGAAACTTACGAAATCAATGTAAAAATAATTATTTTATAGAAGTAGATAAAGAAAGCACATTTGAATATTTTTTTGTTTTATAATTATAAATCTAATAGAACTTGAATTAACTAAGTTATGAAACACAGATGTACAGATAGTCAAATCTTATCTAAACTTTTTGGTTTCACTAATACATAAAATGACAGAAATTAGAAACAAAGAAGCTAACCTGATATTAGTTCGTTGAATGTGTTTGTGCCTTTGTATGAATCAAGATCATCCAGCTGCCACACCTACGAGATAAATCAACAATAGACTAGTACTGAAACTTTTCCAAATAAATTCACAAAATGTATTGGCAGCCAGGATTTATGAAAGGAAAAGGGAGCACATATTAGTTTTGTGATCTTATGATCGTGAATGATTACAATCAGATAAATCTATGTGTAGTAAATTCATCTCAAGGTCCAACTAAACATCAAAGAGAAATCATGATATTCAAATTGAAAAGATGATCACAGTCTCAATATCCGGAACAACAAATCATGAACGATAATTATAACATGAATATCTTGAAACATAACATATCAATGAGTTTATAGCTACACGACATATTAATATATCAATATTAAATAAAAAAAACATTAATGAAACACCATTCACAAATGACTAAAGCCAAAATGTTGTACGATGTTCCATTAAGTCTTAAAATTCATTCATCCATCATTGGTTCCAGGACAAGATGCCTTTCATTTACAAAATAGAGAGTATTTAAAGAGTTTTTGAAATCTCAACTTCCTATCTCCTAGGATAGGATCAGATCCCATAAGCTCAAAATATTACAAATATGGAGGGCCTACAACCACTCATAATCAAACTGTATCTTCAAATACTAATAAAAGTTTCCTTGTTGTTTACAAAATGAACATGAGGGAGATACTAATCATCTAAATCGAAAATGTTCCACCTCATAAAACCAACATCAAGATATACCACATCCTAAAAATGAAATAGGAACAAGTTAGATAATTTATTAACAATTAATTACTAAATTTTATATAAAAATGACTTGGCTACAGAATCATGAGATTCTGTATCCATTCTTATATTTGAAAAAGAAATCTAATTTTAACTGATTTGATTCAAAAAATAACATGACTGTAATGAAAGGGAAAAAAACGTTTTACCATTTAATCAATGACTAAACATGGATCAAGATAGCTCAGAATTGATTATGGCATTCACACTATTTGCATTCTTTATCACAATGTTGCATGTCTTCTTAAGACGCTTGTCTTGTCTCTGTTCATTTTCTCTTTGTTCATGATTTTCTTTTATGACTAATGCATTTTTGTTTGTGAGCACTTTAATTCTTTCTTGGAGAATGGGGATATCATTATAGTACCATTCAATCCAATCCAAGCAGACCTTGCAATGCAAAAAAAGAGTGATCTGTCAATGAAGAGTATAGTTGGGTGTAAGAATATAAACACTAACTATTTTCGGATCTTGACCAAGATTAATACCAGTAAAAACCTTGCTACCCTCGAGACACAGTGGAAGATTACTAACAAAGTCGTATGGCTGAGTAGGATCCGGTTTATGACAATGTGGGTCTTTTTCTGCGAGGACAATTTCAATTTCAGGATTTGAGACCTCATTGATCTCTATCGGGTTGATCGAGCTCAAATGAGGTTTAGATAGATTCCTTAAACCTCTCGATATCAGCCGACCAACCCTTTTATTTCGAAAACCTAATGTTGCATGCTTCTATTTTGACTATGTTTCAGGTTTTTTGCTATCATTTTTTACAGTTCATTTAGGGCCAACAACTAATTCATACACAGGGGTTTCATTCAACCCAGAACCCACATCTTGTTTCCCATGTAAAAACTGATCGGGTATTGCTCGTCATGAGGTTTTTCCTTCAGATATTTTGTCCCATTACTTGAACAATCAAATTGTTCCCCTATCACTGGTTCACCCAAAACAAGGGGTTTCTATAGGAATGACTGTTGCAAAGCCATTTTGGTTTAAGAACCCATCCCAGTCATCATCCATGGTTGTCAAATGATGAACCAACAACATTTTAATTAAACTGTGGTGAAAGAGAGTAAAGTCGAGGCTCTTTTTTTTATACCTCTTAGACATCTTGTACAGACTCCTCAACAAATAAAATGCAACATTCAAATGAAAACCTATAAAGTGCATAAGAAACCGTATATGGTAAAGAAATACTAGACCATAATGGCCCCCATAGGTCACAAATTGTTTAAGAACTGACAAGAGACCATGCCATCTAACCTTAAGCAAAGAAACAAGAATACCTTTCTCACAACAATTAATCTTTTTGAAGGTCATGAAGAGGCCCTAGGGCACTTATTCAATTTTCAAGTTCTTCAACCACTTCTGACCAGTGGATGGAAGTCATGTGGCTTCGCTAATAAACTCCTTAGTCACCTCCAACTGAATGTCTCCAAATTTTTCCCTATACCCATGAAAAGTTTGTGTGAATTCCCTTAAAGTTTTCCCTATAAAGGTTTCCCATCCCTGGCCTTTCAAATCCTCGATAACATCATCATGAGACAACAATGCTTGATAGCCATTTGGCTCTATTCTAACAAAAGGAGCCATCAGAAATATGACTGGACTTTAATGGGGGTGACTCAAGGTAGATCTGGGTTTAGATGGCAGGAGTAGGAGAAACAAATCTGAGCGAATAAAATGGAAAGAAACCAAGCAAAACCCCTGTGCAATCATAGTATAAAGCTCATGGTTTCAGTCATGAAGTTTGAGCACTCTTGGTAATGAAAATATTGAGTATAGAGCACACTATAAACCCTCAAATCATAATGAAAAGCATGTCAATTCATTCTGCCATCCAAATATCGAGTACCAGATACGATTATAGGGCATTTAATTCCCATGTCTAGCAATGACTATAGTTGGTTTGCACAATGACCCTTTTAAAAAGATGCTTTGAATAGGGATATAGTACAAAATTATGTTTCCATGTTTGATTCATGCTTTCAGTCATGAATCAAACACAGAATAAAAAAAAAATGCAAATATTTAATCAATCAATGAATAACTATACTAACTCAGTCATCGTCTAAAAAGATAACTTTTACAAGACAAGGTGAAGGCAGCTACAGAAAGTATAGTTTCTCATTTAAACAACAAAATCGTGTAGGACTGCCAATAGTGGCGACTTACTGGGAGAAGTAGTTATCTCTGTATCACCAAAGATTTCATGTTAGGAATGATCAAAACGATTAAAAATTAACGAACATTTGATAGTATATCAAGTATCTCAAAACATCACACAATCTCTCTTTAGATGTCTTTCTATCCAAATGTAATCTGGTGACAAGTTTTAATTACGAGAGAGACAATATTCAAGACAAATACTTTGATACTATTAACCCACTATGATTCCTCTACCCTTTCCAATAATTATCAACTCAAGATGATGGGCATTTTACGATTAATATCAAAATTTATACCTGATAATTTTCTTGGAACCGACATTGCTTCGTTGCCAGCAAGCCTGTTCAGTACCCCGACGAAGTTTTCTTGGCATCATGTATGCATTTACCCATTGCCTACAGACCTTTTCAGTATCTTGGCGGGTTTACAAACACTTCCCACAACTCTCTAGAAGTTATTTATAATTTGACCTAAATTTTTATGATCTTTAGAAGAGAGGGGTGATGCTGAAAATTTCAATTTCTGAAACACTTGATATTTAACAGTCTTAAATTTTTCTCTTGACAACCTTCATCATGATCTGAATTTATCTTTCTAATAAGAATAAATTTTCATGGAAAGGAAGGCATACTTGATTTGTTTTCTTTAAAAACAGGGACATCGTAAAGAGATTGTAATGATGATCATATCCTCTCATGATCATAAAGTAAAACCGGGAAGACAATTTCTAAACAGGAAGTTACTTTTTCTAGTTCGAGTTTCAGCAATTTACGACAATGATACTTTGAAATGACCTTGATTGTTGTTTTATGATGATACATTCTAGTCTCCTTTAATGAACTAAATGGTGACACAGACATAAATTTATTCAAGAAACAGTGAAAACAAACAAAATGAAAAGAACCAAAATAAGAAAACAAAAGAAAATCAAAGCAGAAAATATGTACAGAGGTGGATCTAGAAACATCATGAAAAATACCTTTTGATAGCTTGACCATTGACTGGGAAGGTGTCTGGATGTCCCTCCAAATTGCATAGACAGAAAGAGCTGGGACCTATTTTTTCAGCGATTAAAAATTGTCCCAACCATAGGTTCTAGAGCTTGGTGTTTTCCCCTTTTCCCTCATGGGGCTTATCCCATTTGAGAACCAAGTCTCCTACATCGAAGTTTCTTTCTGAAGAGGAGTTTGAATCAAACCATATTTTTGCAATATGTTGATACTGATCCAACTTCTTCTTCTCTTGTGCTCTCACCTCCTCTAGTTTTAATAAGGTGTTGATTCGACTTTCAAGTGGGGGGCATTCCTGCTCTTGAACTTTCTGTAATAATTGCAAAGATGGAAGCAGAACATGCGGAGGAAGAATCGATTCTCTTACGTAGACAAGAAAGAAAGGGTAATTACCAACAAAGGTTTTTGGAGTCACATTATCATCCCAGAGTGCATTAAATAAAGCGTTGTGCGAATTCTTGTGATTTTCAGAAATTGTCCTCTTGATAATCTTGATCAAATTTTTGTTTGTGGATTCTGCTAAGCCATTTCCTTGAGGGTAATAGCTGGCAGAATATTTTAGTTTAATCTGTTTTTATAAAGAGAATACATTCATATCTAGGGATGAGAAATAATATGCATTATCGAAGACTAAACATTCGGGTAATGATACTCGAGTTAAGGAAAGATACTACCTGATTCATGTTTACCACTTTCAAAGGTGTAGCTTAGGACCATCTGGTAAATTAATCCATTGTTGTAATGATATATTTATGCTGCTATGAATAAGTGGGGTTAATTGGCCCTATGATGTCGAGACCCCACTGCTGAAAAGGTGAATCCACAGTAACAGGCTGCAAAGGAAATGTTGTCTTTTTCACCCGTCCAACAGCCTTTTGGCAGATTATGCATTTACGACATAACACATGGGCATATTTAAATAACGTGGGCCAATAGTAACCAGATCTTAACACTTTTTGAGCAGTGTTGTCTCCACCAAAGTTTGCACCAGCCTCACCTGCATGAAGTTCAGATAGTACTTTCTCTGCTTCATCTTTTTCCAAACAACGCATAAGAACACTGTTGAAATTATTTCTAACCAATGCATCATTTATGAACTGGAAAGATGGAGATTTTAACTTGAGTTATATTCTATTTTTAGGATCAAGATAGCGAGGAGCAGATCCATGCATCAAATAAAATTTAATATCATGATACCAAGAATTAGCAACAACTTGTGTACAACATATTTGTTTCCAGTTGTGCTGATTTATAATTTAGATGTTAATTTGACTTTCTTGTTCTTCAACTGAATCAGCCACTAGTTTACATAGGCCTTGACCTCTAACAATTTATGTAGGATTTATTTCAAGGTCGTACTCTTGTAACGATGTCATCCAATTTTCCCATTTTTTACCCAATTCCTTTTGTACTAACAAATTTATTATAGCAGGGTAAGGGACGATGACTTTAGTTCTGGATTTTAGCAGATATGATCGGAAGTGTTTTACTTCTTTAAAAGAAACATATTCTTGTTGATCTAAATCTAGGTAATTCATCTCCACCCCTTTGAAAGCTGAGATCATGAAGGAAATAGGGATTTCATTGCTTTCATCATTCTTTTGTGTTAACACAACAACATAAGATCGGTCGGAGGCAAAAGTGTAAAGAGTGAAGTCTTGCGAGAAATCAGGACTCATCAAGGAAGGGGCTTCCACTATGGATTTTCATATGGAATCAAAAGCTTGACTTTCCTGTGGTCCCCAACGATACTGAACATCATTTTTAATTAAATTTTGTAATGGTCTTACCATTTCTAAAAAACTTAGGACAAACCTTTTGACAAAATTAATCTTGCCTAAAAATGACTGCATGGATTTTTTGGAAGAGGGGGGGAGAGTTTAGCAATATCTTGGGTTCTTTCAGGATCGATAATCATTTTGTCTTTGGAAACTATGAACCCAAGTAGTTTTCTTTGCTAAACTGCAAAGATATATTTCTTAGGGTTGAGAGATATGTCATACTTGCGGCATCGTTCTAGGACAGCCCTAAGGTGAGACAAATGATCTTTCTTGTTTTTAGAGAAAATGGTAACATCATCAAGATAGACCACTACTGATTGATTTAGGAGACCATGAAAACAATGTCCATTTCTCTCTGGAAAGTGGCCCAACATTTATAATCCCAAAAGGCATCTTCCTATAGGCATAAGTCCCCCATGGGGTACGACAAGTGGTTTTGAGCTAGTCTGAGGGAGACATGAGAACCTAGTTATATCTCAAAAAACCATCTAACAGAGATAGTCTTTCTGAACCAGATACCTGTTGAATAATTTTCTCCATTGGAGGAACAAGATAGTTATCTTTATCATAGGTTTGGTTCAAGTTAAGAAAGTTGACACATAGTTGAATTTCACCACTTTTCTTCCTAACAGGAACTAGATTAGATACCCATTGTGTGTGTCTCACTGGGAAAATTATATTTGCATTCAATAATTTATTCAGTTCTTTCTTGATAGTTGGTTCCAACTTAGGGTGCATCTTCCTCAGCTTCTGCTGAAAAGGTTGGGTCTGAGATTTCATGGGAATGACATGTTGTATGATATTAGGATCAAACGTTTTCAAATCATCATACGCCCAGGAAAAAACATCTTTAAATTCTTTAAACAATTTTATAAAGTCAGATCGTTCTTGCTCGGAACATCCCACTCCCAAATTAATGTTCTGATGATTTTCCTTAGTCCCTAGGTTGACTGTTTCATAAATCAAAGAAGAACTTTTCATTTTGCAATTAACTAACCCTCTAAATTTATCATGCAAGTCATAAAACTTTTCTAGTCTTACAATGGATCTAGGAATAGAGTTTACCATGTCAGATGTCAATTCAGGAGATCTAGGATTTGATATTACCATGAAGTTGCGGTGGTTTTCATCGTGAGTGCCTTCGTCAATGACTGCACCTTTGAAGGTGTCCTCCATATGCAAGAAGTTGATGATTTGTTGATAATCATCGAACACTCTCCAATTGGTAATGTTATCCGGGATCGACAGCCTGAACAAGAATTCAATCGAAAATGCATTAGGAGAAAGACCTTCTGTGGGCAATATTGTAGAAGCGACATTAGCTAATAAATCAACCTCCAAATTGCTTAGTCTAGGAATGGAATTTATAGTAAATGTTGAAAAATTTTGCGTTAAACTCCATACCTCAGTTTGGTAACTTTTCAGATGTGGTGATAGGCAATGTATGGAATTTCTTACCTGCCTGACCATGATTTCTGAATCACCGAATACCATTAAATTTCTTACATCCATATCCATAGCTTTCCTACGTCCTTGCAAAAGTTCTTCATATTCGGCGGTGTTATTGGTGCATTCGAACTCTAATCGACATGCAATGAAAGTATTATGACCTTTGGGATCTATGAGAACACATCCCGCACTGGCTCCTTCTTTGTATTTAGATCCGTCGAAGTACAACGACCAAATTTGAGCTTCATCAACAATGTTTGACACACTTGGCAAAGCTGATGACTGAGTATAGGTCATAAGTTCTGATTGTTGCCCAAGATCAGTGAAAGGGGAAATTTAGGTCATGAAGTTACCAAAGAAGGTGTTCATTCCCTGCATTTCAAGTGAATTAGTGGATGTAGTAAAAGGTCCGTTTGCATCATTCAAATCCGTTATGGCGTGCTTGAGATAGCGTTCACGTTTTATCCTAATTCTATTTGGCTGTCCATTTTCCGGCAGCCACAAATGAGACCAATCTGTGGCAAAGTAAACATGCAATTGCTCGTACCAATCCCTTATCAAAAACAAACCATAGACTTCAGGGATTTCAACAACAATCATGAATAATTTGGTGAACCTTAGGATTGGAAGATAGCCTAACCAGAACATTCTTAAGTTCACCGATTACCTTAACGTTTGTCCGATCAAGCTGAATGATTTTGAGACTAGAAGGTTGAACTTTTGTGTTAATTTTTTGGCAAACAGATAAAGGCATCACATTTGATGATGCGCCAGAATCCACCATGCAATTATGTACATTTCTATTGAAAATCTCAAAAGTTAATAAGAAAGGCAGGACATTTTTATGAGTGTTAACAACAAAATTCTGCTTATTTTTTGTCGTTGCCCCTCAAACAATTTTATCTACATTTGATACAGTTTTTTCAGTTAGGTCCCTTTTATCTAGAGGTTCAGATGTTGTTTTAGTAGGGATCTTTTTTGGCTATTTTAGAACTGATTTCTGCATTTTTCTTGCTGATAGGATCATTGTTCTTACTGTTTTCTGCGATATTTTGAAGCATTTTTTGCAGAATAAGAGGAAATTTCAAAAGATCGTAAATAGAATATTAGCCCTTGGTTTTTTTAGATCTTCAATCAAGTAATATTCTAAAATTGGGGCTGCTAAACTCTGTTTTATTTTAGCTTGTTTCAATTGTTTTGGAGGCACATTATTACTCGGTTCGGAAGATGGTTTTCTCTGTGTTTTTCTTCGTGTGTTGTAAGGGTGGATAGTTTCAAATTTTCTTGGAAAATATTTTTAGAGAAGTGTCCGAAGATATTGGGATATGATTCATCTTCTTCAACTACGTCTTTAGAACTTTCGGGAGGGACACAGTTATCATGTGCTTCAAGAATAGTTTGCAACGCGTATTGTAAGCTTTCGAAATTAAGACCTTCAGTGGTCGGATTAGGCCGATTGGGAGGAAAAATCTTTCTGAAAGGAGGTTTAAAAATTCCTTTTCTTGAGGATGTCTCTTCGACCGATCTTTTCAAGTCTACGAATTGATTTGATAATTTTTGGAAAGCCTTTTACGAGATTTCTAAGTCTAAATTTTCTGGTTGGTTTTTGGCTTGTGGAGGCCTGGTAAGGATTTCTATTTTCTTTTTAGAGGATGAAGTTGTTTCAGCTTCACTATTGAGATTGTCTTTTAATATTAATATATCCTTTTCAATTTGACTTGCATCCTCGAAGGCTTCCATCAATGTAGACTTTTTAGACCTTTTAACCCAAATTTATATATTATTATGTAGAGATTTGGTGTAATATGCAACAATTAGACTTTCAAAAAGCATTGAATCTATGGGAAATTGATTCTTTAACGTAAGAAACCTTTGGTTGAAATCTTTTACTTTCTCCTTAGGGTTCATTTTTAGGCTGGAGAGTTCCATAACCAAGACTCTAGGAGATTTATCATCTCCAAATTTCTCTAAGAAATAGGTTTTGAATTTGTCCCAAGAGACAATGGTCTGGGGATGTTGGGCAAAATACCATGTAGAGGCATTGTCCTGAAACGTATAAGGAAAGATTCTACATACTACATCTTCATGCTCTACACTTTGGAGCCTAATGTCCAACATAAACTTCTTTATGTGATACTCAACAGATTGTTTAGAATCTGGATCAAATTTAGGCAACCATTTCTCCTGGTGTTTTGGTAATGGATGTTGGGGTTCGGGTACAACCGCATCATCTTGATCGAGCCAGGGTCTGGTGAGGTTGTTTTTTTTTTCCATGGGTGTTGGTGGTGTCGAAGGCTGAGATGATTCATATGTGGAACTACCTTCATCAGATGATTCTCCTCCTAAAGAGGATGGAGATGAATGAGGTGGGGAAGCTGGAATACCAGATCCTTTGGCTTTGAGAATAGGTGTTTCGGTAGGATTAGTAGTTTGTTCACCTAACGGGTTTTGGAGTAGACCGGTGCCTTCAAGTTGTTCTCGAATATCCGATAAGACAAGGGGTTAATTTAGTGACCTACTAGGTTATCTAATACGGGCTAAAGCACGGTGTCTCCTTATGAGTGACTGATGAACAATTTATTGTACGTTGGTCCTTTGGGGATTTGGTGTCACCGGCTCAACGGGAATCTCAGGATTTTTGTTCGAGGTAGTTGTTGTTTCAGAAGTAACGTTGTTGTCTGAGAGACTATGTGTTACTACAGGGGAGTGAGTGTGTGTGGGAGGAGTCTTACGACTTCCATGTGCCATCAATTGAAATCAGGCCCTCCTTCTAGCGCCATTTGTTGGCAGGAAAAATTGACCGACCATCAACTGGAAGAACAAGTCCGGTCTGGGGTTGTCTAAGTAACCCAAGTTGTTTAGTGTAACTTGTTCTGACAGGTTTAATGGCTCTGTTAGCCAATCTAAGATCCTAAGGTAAAGAACAAAATAACCAACTAATGTTAAATAATAATATATACATAAACTCTAATATAATTATATGTATAAATGTATTTGAGCAGAAGAATAAAACAATAAAAATATTGCTTATGAACAAAATTTACAAGTTGCAAGTTTTACTAGAAAGTTACGAAATCAATGTAAAAATAATTATTTTACAGAAGAAGATAAAGAAAGCACATTTGAATTTTTTTTTCTTTCTAATTATAAATCTAACAGAACTTTATTTAACTAAGTTATGAAACACATATGTACAGATAGTCAAAGATGATCTAAATTTTTTGGTTTCACTAATACATAAAATGACAGAAATTAGAAACAAAGAAGTTAACCTGATATTAGTTCGTTGAATGTGTATTTCATGCCTCCGTATGAATCAATAGCATCGAGCTACCATGCCTATGAGATAAATATGCAATAGACTGATATTGAAACGTTTCCGAATAAATTTAGAAAATGTATTGGCAGCTAGGATTTATGAAAGGAAAAGGGAACACATATTAATTTTATGATCTTATGATAAAAAATGATTACACTCAGATACATCTATGTTTAATACATTCATCTCAAGGTCCAACTAAACATCAAAGAAAAATCATGATATTCAAATTGAAAAGATGATCATAGTCTCAATATCTGGAACAACAAATCATGAACGATAATTATAACATGAATATCTTGAAACGTAACATATTAATGAGTCTAAATATACATGACATATCAAGATTAAATAAATAAAAAACATTAATGAAACACCATTCACAAAGGACTAAAGCCAAAATGTTGTACATTGTTCCATTAAGTCTTAAAAGTCATTCGTCCATGATTGGTTCCAGGCCAAGATGCCTTTCATTTACAAAATATAGAGTGTTTAAATAGTTTTTGAAATCTCAACTTCCTATCTCCTAGGATAGGATCAGGTCCCATAAGATCAAAATATTACAAATATGGAGGGCCTACAACCACTCATAATCAAACTGTATATTCAAATACTAATAAAAGTTTTTTTCTATTTACAAAATGAATAGGAGGGAGATACTAATCATCTAAATTGAACATTTTCCACCTCATAAAACCAACATCAAGATATCCCCCATCCTGAAAACGAAATAGGAACAAGTTAGATAATTTATTAACAATTAATTACTAAATTTTATATAAAAATGACTTGGCTACAAAATTGTGAGATTCTGTAGACAGTCTTATATTGGCAAAAGAAATCTAATTTTAACTGATGTGATTCAAAAAATAACATGACTGTAATAAAAGGGAAAAATCATTTTACCATTTAATCAATGACTAAACATGGATCAAGATATCTCGGAATTGATTATGGCATTCACACTATCTGCATTCTTTATCACAATGTTGCCTATATTCGTAAGACGCTTGGCTTGTCTCTGTTCGTTTTATCTGAGGTCATGATTTAATTTTATGAGTAATACATTGTGGTTTGTGAGCACTTTAAATCATTCTTGGAGAATGGGGATACAATTATAGTACCGTTCAATCCAATGCAAGCAGACCTCGCAATGCACAGAAGGAGTGATATGTCGATGAATAGTATAGTTGGGTGTAAGAATATCAACACTACCTGTTGTCGGCCCTTGACCAAGATTAATACCAGTAAACCCCTTTCTACCCTCGAGACATGGTAGAAGATTACTAACAAAGTCGTATGGCTGAGTAGGATCCAATTTATGACAATCTGGGTCTTCTTCTGCGAGGAAAATTTCAATTTCAGGATCTAAGACCTCATTGATCTCGATCAGATCGATCGAGATCAAGTGAGGTTTAGATAAATTCCTTAATATTCTTGAGATCAACTGAACAACCCTTTTATTTTGAAAACCTAATGCTGCATGCTTTTTTTTTGACTGTTTGTGAGGATTTTTTCTATCGGTTTTTTACAGTGGATTTAGGGCCAACAACTAATTCATACATAGGGGTTTCATTCAACCTGGAACCAACATCCTGTTTCCCATGTAAAAATGGATTGATTATTGCCTCATAATGAGGGTTTTCCTTCAGAGATTCTAGCCCATTACTTGAACAATCAAATTGTTCCCCTATTAGTGGTTTACCCAAAACATGGGTTTCTATAGGAATGACTATTGCAAATCCATTTCGGTTTAAGAACCCATCCCAATTATCACCCAGGGTTGTCAAATGATGAATCAACATCATTTTAATTAAACCATGGTGAAAGAGACTAGAGTCGAGGCTATATTTTTTATACCTCTTAGACATCTTGTACAGAATCCTCAGCAAATAAAATGGCACATTCAAATGAAAACCTATGAAGTTCATAAGCAACCTGTTGGATTACTCAGAGGGTGGGTGAATAAGTAATAGAGAAATTTAATCCTTTTTTACCACATAATCCAATTGTTATATCAATGAAGCATTATCATCCAATAAATGCAGAGTAAATAAGCAATGAACAAATGAACAAACATACACATACACAGTACACCAGTGTTTTACGTGGAAACCCAAATCGAGAGAAAACCATGGAAGGATTTTTCTTATATGTCTTGAAGAATTACATCCATTGGAAGGAGGCTCCAACCCCCTAGTTTCTCAGGCTACAAACTGATGGAATATCCAACTCCCCAATTCTCTGGCTACAAGCAGAAGGAGGCTACAACCCCCTATGTTCTCTGGCTACAACCGGAAGGTGGCTACAGCCACCTGTCCTTGCCCCGTCCTGCCACCCTAAAGTAGAAGTAGAATGATGGAACCACTATCAACCTATCACTGTGATATATACCACTGTAAAATTTTACCAATAAATTTGAACCATGCATCAACCTGTACCATAAACAAGTGCATCAACCATGCACCAACCTATACCAAATAATCTGTAATCAACCTGTACCATAAACAAGTGCATCCAACCATGTACCAAGTATGTACCAATCATGCGTCAACTACTCATCAACTATGACTCATAAATATGTACCAACATCATCAACTATACACCTCATGTATGTGCCAACTCATCAATTACTTGTCTCAACCATGCACTCAACATGTACCTCAACCAAAATTCCTTATCAATTTTATCATCCAAATATGATTTGTATCTCTATAATATACCTATTGTATATGATCACATTCCTGCAAACCTTCCTTAACTTCAACAACAAGAGACTATCATTTTCATCAAACTTTTCTTTAGTCTCACATGCCTAGTTTTGGATTAGTCAACAACCCTAACTTGAAGTAATCATAACTTTGTACATGTAATGTATAAATATCTGAAAATGATACACAATGTTCTTCAGTGTGTTTTATGTAATTCCTCCAGGTGTCACTACTTGGAACCTCTTATAAAATGAGTTATAGCAAAAAAGGCATACCTTGTTGAATTTTGGCTTATTCTAGAGAGCGACCTTGTAGAGCGTGCCCCTCACGGAATATTTTTTGAATTGATATAAAAATGGTACAAAGACTACTAAATACTGTACCCTAACCAACACATTTTGTTTCACTGAATTTGTATCTGTTATGAAGAAGTTATGATGCTTTTACCCAAAACACTTGTTTTTGACTAGTTTCAGGACTAGCCACAAACCCTATGTTCCACAGAGTGTAACTCCAAAAATAAAATGACCCATAAGATGAATTTTTTACCACAGATACTTGGATAAGTTTTCTCAATGAAATATTAATTTCATGTTCTGAATAATTATATAAAAAACGTTATAGCGAAAATGGTGAGATGACCTGTAAATAACATACCTTAGAAAGCACCATCAAAAGAATTTATCCTTCCTTGCTATTTGGCCTTCTGTTCTTCACCTTCCCTCAGAATTTTGGCTTAGATATCTTTGGTTACCTCAAACACCTATATATATTCAATATGATCAAGTGTGATTAAAATGAGAGAGTCGTGCCTCTTATTTATACTCTCCAAGTAGCTTCCTTAAAAACATCTTCTAGGTCACTTGGCCCCACTTTCCTTATTTTAGGGTTAACCTACTTCTAATTTCTCCATTAAATTTATT
>ML782140.1:152558-163776 GCA_009831015.1 Picea engelmannii | reverse complement strand
CCACTTTGACTACTTTGACCTTTTGGGGCTTCTAGATGACATATGAGGGTCCTCCAACTTCGTAAGGCCATAACTCTCAAACCGTGAGGAGTTATGTGACGTTACACATACCACCAGAAATGGAATGACATGTAATATCCATAGAGAATATTATTATATTAAAATATATCATAACTCATACCATTATCCATCAAACAAACTTGGGTCCATTACCCAAACCTAGGGTCTCCAACTTCTCATGGCCATAACTCTCTAACCGTGAGGAATTATGTGACATTCCAAATACCACTGAAAATGGAATGGCAATAAATATCCATATAGGGTATTTTACCTAGAAAATTCATTGTCCTTCATCTCATTATTCCACAATTAAGCATGGGTTCTCTTACTCCGCAAAGCGTCTTCCCATGAGGGCTTTCACCATAAGGGGACCACTTCGGAGTTCATCCATCTTTACTTCTTATCAACTATGACAAGACAATAATGATTCATATTTACATCAAACAATATTGGGTCCATTACCCAAACCTTTGTGCTGCGGGGCTTTCTTCAAGGGTTGACATCAATGACAACCAACCTTAATCAACAATCTCCCCCTTTGGCATTGATGGAAACACTCTGATGCAATACTGAAATCATATCAGTCATGCTCTCCCTGGAACCATGCCTCTATCCTCTATATCTGATAAATTTGTCTCTGTCCTCTGCATCTGATAAATCTCTCCCCCTTTGTCATCAATGGAAAAGGTATCTTTCCATCCGGGGCTACTCCCCCTGATTGAATTGTCCTGTTATGGTGCTTCCTCATGTACATCTAAGACATATGAGATAAACATTAAAAAAGAATTCAAAAAGAATTCATTTTGGACTAGAAATAACTCCAAGTCTTTGGTGAAGATATTCAAAGGCTTCCCATGGAAGCAATTTTGTAAATATGTATGCCACATGTTCTTTTGTGCGCACATACTCAACTCTGATGTTGTTTTCTGCAACCTATTCCCATACAAAGTGATACTTGATTGGAATTTGCTTCATCTTGGAGTGCATCACCAGGTTTTTTGAGATACTGACAGCACTTGTATTATCACAATATATTGGAATGGTCTCATCATACTCAACCTGTATATCTGTCAAAGTTTGTTTCATCCAAAGAACCTTTGTACAACATGTTGTTGCTACAATATACTCTGACTCGGATATAGATAAAGATACTGATGATTGTTTCTTTCTTATCCATGATACCAAACACTCACCTAAGTAGAATGTTGCTCCACTGGTTCTTTGTTGGTCATCAATACAACATGTCCAATCTGCATCTGTGTAGGCAATAAGTGATAGATATTTTCCTTTTGTATACCATAATCCAAACTCTTATGTTCCTTTGAGATATATGAAAATCCTCTTTACTGCTAATACATGTGATTCCTTTGGTGCTGCTTGAAATTGTGCCACCTGTCCAACTGCTTACATTACATCTGGTCTATATGTTGTCACATATAGTAGGCTTCTAATCATTGACCTGTATTGCCTCTGATATGTAGACTTCGAATCATCATCTTTGCTCAACTTACAACTGGTTTGCATGGGAGTGATAACTAGTTTGCAATATTTCATTCCAAACCTCTTTAGCATTTCTCTGATATACTTGGTTTGAGAAATAAAAATTCCTTGGTTTCTTTGACGTATCTGAAGTCCCAGAAAGAAGGATAGTTCTCCAAGTAACGAAATTTCAAATTCATTCTGCATGTCTTTTGCAAATTTATGGCTTAACGTGTCATAATCACTACCAAAAATAATATCATCAACATAAACTTCAATTAATAAAATATTACCTTGACTTACCTTGATGTAGAGATTGTTGTCTGCACTTCCTTTTCTGAACGATGCCTGTTGCAGATACTTATCCAGTCAGGAGTACCATGCTCCAGGAGCCTGTTTTATACCATACAAGGTCTTCTTTAATTTATACCATACAAGGTCTTCGATCCATTTCTTGTACTGACATGTTCTTTCTTTCAACAACTCCATTCTGTTGAGGTGTCCTAGAAACAAAGAATTTCCTTTTTATTCCATGACTTCTACAGTAGTCCATAAATTCCTTTGAAGTGAAATCTCCTCCATTATCAGATCTCAAACATTTGATTCTTGAATTCATCTCATTTTCAACCATTTCCTTGTAGATCTTGAAGGTTTCAAAATCTTTTGACTTGTTCTTGAGAAAGAAAACTGCAGTCATTCTTGTATAATCATCAACTAATAACATAAATTATTTTTCACCTTTTAAGCCCTTTGTTGTAGTTGGTCCAACTAGATCAATGTGCATAATTTCCAGTGGTCTTTTTGTTGAATATTCGTTTGATTTGAACCTAGTATTTGTTTTCTTTCCTTGTTGACAATGCTTGCATAAGGTGTTGGTTGGTTTCATGATTTGGGGCATTTATTTGACTTCTTCTCTTTTGTTGACTTTGAAAAGGTTATCAAAATGCATGTGACCCATTCTTCTATTCCATAGGCAGCTTTCATCTTCCTTTCCTAGACAACAATTTTCATTTCCAATTTCGCTTAACACATATATGATTGAATTTCTTGCAGCTATACCGACCAATTTCCCTGAACCTTCTTTTCTTATCTCACACTTTTCTGAATCGAAAGTAAGTTTATGACCTTGGTCACACATTTGACTCACACTTAGAGGATTATGTTTCATATCTTCTACCAGTAGAACATTTTGTGCCTTTTCATTCTTGTTCCCAATTCGGACTATGCCTTCTCCAATGATTTTGGATGAATTATCATTTCCAAAGGAGACTGATCCTTTTTTTTCTTTTCGTAACGTAAGAAATTTGTATTTATCACTTGTCATGTGTTTTGAACATCCACTGTCAACATGCCAACCGTGTTTCTTCTGCTTAGCTTGTAGAGCGATTGTGCATTCTTCATTATTATATTGATCTTGCTTTCTTATTCATGTCATTTTCTGAGGTTCTTGTCTGTGACTGTTGTTATTATGTTGAGGTACTTTAGGAGGGACTTTCATTCTTCAATCCTTGGTCATGTGTCCAAAATTGTTACATTTGTAACATTCCACTTTAGTGCTCAAAGATTCAAACCTATTGTAACTTATTATTTGTGTGTCACTAGGTCTCCTTGAATAATCCCTTTGTGTATAACTCTCAAATTTGTTACTGTTGTTGTTGTTAGCTCTGCAATTCACAACTTTATGTCTAAAATTATTACATGCATAACATAAACCAAAAAATATAGTTTGATACCTGGGAGTTGAAGATATTCTGAAAGGAGGTGCTCTTATGAATCCTTCTTCTTCTTGAGGCCTATCTGTCTATTGTTGATTCTGAAATCCGAATCTTCTTGGTGGAGGAGTGTCCATGCAATCTTCCTTGTATATCTTCCTATCCTCTTTGATTGTTTCTACATATCTCTTTGGATTTGTTTCTTTCTCTGTTTTTTTGGAGCTTGATCCCTTTTCTGTCTGATTGTATCCAAGTCCAGACTTGTTAAGATGAGATTTTTTACTGTTGATAATGTCATCCAAAACTTTTGAGATATTCTACATATTTTTCTTTTGAATATCCTTTCTTAGTGTGACAACCTCTGCTTCCAAGTTTCCAATGATATCGTCCTTTTCTTGTAGTTGTTCTTTGATTTCTTCTTCAATTCTTTTATCTTCTTCTATTTGAACCTTCAATTTTGTGATCATTTGTTCTAGTTCTCGAGTGTCCTTTTTCTTGTCTAGTTATGCTTGTAGTTTCTTGTTTTTCTTCTTTTCTCTTCTGATAACTTCTATGGCACACATTAATTCTTCTCGATAGTCAACTTCTCCCTCTTCAATTTCTTCTTCGACTTCTTCACATTCTTCTTCGGCTTCTTCATATTCTTCCTCGGAGTCTTCTTTGTCAGAGTCTTTTACTACCATGAATAGAACTCTTCCTGTCTCATTGTCACTGAATTCATCTTCATCTGATGATGAGATGTATTCTTTGGTGTATAAGTTTTTCTTGAAAACTTTCTTTGTAGTTCTTTTGCCTTTATATGTGTGTTTTCCTTTTGAGTAACCTTCATCATTTCTCTCTTTCTTATGAGGACATTTGTTAGCAAAATTACCAATACCATCACAATTAAAACAAATTAAAGAGAGCTTACCTCTATACCTACCATTGGTTCCTTTGTTTAGTCTTTTGACGAAGTTGGCCACTTCTTCATCATCTTCCGAGGCATCACTTCTATTGCTATATTCTTCTTGTTCCTTTTTCTTTTTCTTTGATCTTTTGGATGCCTTAAAGGTTGCTTCTTTTACATCTGGATTTTCCTGCTCAGTTCTCATTTCATATGTTGTGAATATTCCATGCAGTTCGTCCATGATTATTGAGTCCAGATCCAATCATTCTTCTAGTGCTGATATCTTAGGGTTGAATCTCATAGAAAGAGATCTTAGTATCTTTTGAACAATTACAAATTCTTCAATTTCTTCTCCCAATCCTATGATTGCATTCATTATTTCATCGACCTGTAAGAAGTAGGTTGCGATATCTTCATCTTCCTTCATTTTTAGTTGTTCGAAATGACCTCTATAATTCTGAAGCTTTGTTGCTTTGACTTTTCTATCTCCTTCATAAATATTTTGAAGCTTGTGCCAAATCTCTTTAGCAGATTTACAGTGTACAACTTTGGTGAATATTGTATCACTGAGACCATTCAAAAGTGCATTTGTGGATTTGGAATTATTCTCACCGAGTTTTACTGCTTTGTCATTTGTTGGTGAAATTGCTAGTGTTGTGTATCCATCTATAATTGATTGCCAAACTTGAAATCCCTGTGCCTGTATATATGTCCTCATCCTTATGCTCCAAAAGGCATACTTATGTCCATTAAACTGTGGTATTCCATTTTTATATGAGTTGGTACTTTCCATGATCCACTTTTCAGTGGTTAAATTGATTTCTGAAGGAACCTACTCTGATACCAATTGTTGGATTATTGAGAGGGGGGGTGAATCAGTAATAGAGAAATTTAATCCTTTTTTACCATATAATCCAAGTGTTATATCAATGAAGCATTATCATCCAATAACTACAGAGTAAATAAGCAATGACCAAATGAAAAAACATACATGTACATAATACACCAGTGTTTTACGTGGAAACCCAAATCAGGAGAAAACCAAGGAATGATTTTTCTTATATGTCTTGAAGAATTACATTCATTGGAAGCACCAACTTCCTTTTTTTTCCAGCCACAATTGGAAGGAGGCTCCAACCCCCTAGCTTCTTAGGCTACAACCTGAGGGAATATCCAACTCCCTAATTCTCTGGCTACAACCAGAAGGAGGCTACAACCCCCTATGTTCTTCGGCTACAACCGAAAGGTGGCTACAACCACCTGTCCTTGTCCCGTCCTACCAACCTAAAGTAGAAGTAGAATGATGGAACCACTGTCAACCTTTCATTGTGAGATATAACCCTATAAAACTGTACCAATAAATCTGAACCATGCATCAACCTATACCTCAACCTGTAATCAACCTATACCATAAACAAGTGCATCAACCATGCACCAACCTGTACCAAACAACCTGTAATCAACCTGTACCATACACAAGTGCATCCATCCATGTACCAAGTATGTACCAATCATGTGTCAAATACTCATCAATATGTATCAACATCATCAACTATACACCTCATGTATGTGCCAACTCATCAACTACTTGTCTCAACCATGTACTCAACATGTACCTCAACCAAAATCCCTCATCAATTTCATCATCCAAATCTGATTTGTAACTCTGTAATAGACTTGGTGTATATGATCACATTCCTGCAAACCTTCCTTAACTTCAACAACAAGAGACTAGCATTTTCATCAAACTTTTCTTTAGCCTCACATGTCTAGTTTTGGATTAGTCAACAACCCTAACTTGAAGTAATCATAACTTTGTACATGTAATGTATAAATATCTAAAACTGATATAAAATGTTCTTCAGTGTGTTTTATGGAATTCCTCTAAGTGTCACTACTTGGAACCTCTCATAAAATGAGTTATAGAAAAAATGGCATACCTTGCTGAATTCTGGCTTATTCTAGAGAGCAACCTTGTAGAGCCTGCCCCACATGAAATGTTTGTTGAATTGATATGAAACTGTTCCAAATCATACTACAGACTATACCCTAACCAAAACATTTGGTTTCCCTAAATTCGGATCTGTTATGAAGAAGTTATGATGTTTTTACCCAAAACACTCGTTTTTTACTAGTTTCAGGACTAGCCACAAACCCTATTTTCCACGGAGTGTAACTCCAAAAATGAAATGACCCAAAAGATGAATTTTTTACCACAGATAATTGGATATGTTTTCTCAATGAAATATCCATTTCATGGTCTGAATCATTATAGAAACAAATTTATATATAAAATGGTGAGAGGACTTGTAAATAACATACCTTAGAAAGCACCATCAAAATAATTTATCCTTCCTTGCATTTCGGCCTTCTTTTCTTCCCCTTCCCTCAAAATTTAGGCTTATATATCCTTTGTTACCTCAGCCACCTATAGATATTCAATATTCTCAAGTGTTATTAAAATGAGAGAGCCTTGCCTCTTATTTATACTCTCCAAGTAGCTTCCTTAAAAACATCTTCTAGGTCACTTGGCCCCACTTTCCTTATTTTAGGGTTAACCCACTTCTAATTTCTCCATTAAATTTATTATTGAAATAATTTATTTTGTATTCAATTTGAATTCTAATACACTCATTACTTCACTTTATTATTTACCTTTTAAAATCTCTTAAACCACTTTGACTACTTTGACCTTTTGGGGCTTCTAGATGACATATGAGGGTCCTCCAACTTCGTAAGGCCATAACTCTCAAACTGTGACGAGTTATGTGGCGTTCCACATACCACGAGAAATGGAATGCCATTTACTATCCATATAGAATAGTATTATCTAAAAATATATCATAACTCATACAATCATCCATCAAACAAACTTGGTTCCATTACTGAAACCTGGGGTCTCCAACTTCTCATGGCCATAACTCTCTAACCATGAGGAGTTATGTGACGTTGCACATACCACTAGAAATAGAATGACAAGCACTATCCATCTAGGATGGTTTACCTGAAAAATTCATTGTCCTTCATATCATTATTCCACAATTAAGCATGGGTTCTCTTACTCCACAAAGAGTCTTCCCATGAGGGCTTTCACCATAAGGGGACCACTTTGGAGATCATCCATATTTACTTCTTATCAACCATGACAAGACAATAATGAGTCATATTTACATCAAACAATCTTGGGTTCATTACCCAAACCTTTGTGCTACGGGGCTTTCTTCAAGGGTTGATATCAATGACAAACAACCTTAATCAACAAAACCGTATATGGTAAAGAAAGCCTAGACCATAATGGCCCCCACAGGTGACAAAATTTTTAAGAACTGACAAGAGACCATGCCATATAACCTTAAGAAAAGAAACAATAATAGCTTTCTCACAACAATCAATCTTTATGGAGGTCATGAGGAGGCCCTAGGGAACTTCTTCGATTTTTGAGTTCTTGAACCACTTCTGACCAGTAGATGGAAGTCTTGTGGCTTCACTGATAAACTCCTCAGTCACATCCAACTGAATGTCTCCAACATTTTCCTTATACACATCAAAATTTTGTGTGAATTCCTTAACCATGCGAAGGTTATACCCTTGTGAAATCATAGTATAAAGCTCAAGGTTTCGGTCATGAAGTTTGATCGCTTCTGGTAATGAAAATCTCGAGTATAGAGCACGATAAAAACCCTCAACTAATAATGAAAAGCCTGTCAATTCATTCTTCCAGCCAAATATTGAGTATAGGATACAATTCTGGTGCATTTAATTCCCATGTCTAGCAATGACTATAGTTGGTTTGCAAAGGATTCAAATAAAACATGTTTATAATTCAAATGAAAAACAACATAAGTATCATATCAACATTCAAAGTAATGAAAGGGAATTCATTCAAATATTAAACATGGACTAGATAGAAGCACAATGACCCTTTTAAAAAGATGCTTTGAATAGGGATATAGTACGAAATTAAGTTTTCGTGTTTGATTCATGCTTTCAGTCATGAATCTAACATGGAATAAAACAAACACACAAATATTAAATTGATAAATGAATGTTTATACTAACCTAATCATCGTCTAAAAAGAAAATTTTTACAAGACAAGGTGAAGGTAGCTACAAAAAGTATAGTTTCTCATTTAAACAATGAAATCGTGTAGGCCTGCCAACAATGGCGACTTACTGAGAGAAGGATTTATCTCTGTATCACCAAAGAGTCCATGTTAGGACTAATTAGAATGATTAAAAATTAAATAACAGTCGATAGTAAATCAAGTATCTCAAAAAATCACACAGTCTGGCTTTAGATGTCTTTCTGTCCAAATGCAATCTGGTGACAAGTTTTAATTACGAGAGAGACAATATTTAAGCCAAAGACTTCAATATTGTTGATAGGGCCGTTTTTTCCAGCAAGTGTCCATAGCCTCGGCATGGATTTCAATTAACCCACTTTGACTCCTCTACCTTGTCCAATAATTATCAACTCGGGATGAAGGACATTTTACGATTAATATCAAAATTTATACTTGATAATTTTCTTGGACTCGACATTGCTTCGCTGCTAGTAGGCCTGTTCAGTACCCCGATGAAGTTGTCCTGGCATCATGTATGCGTTTAACTGCTACCTGCAGACCTGTTCAGTATCTCGGCAGGTTTACAGACACTTCCCACAACTCTCTAGAAGTTATTTATAATTTGACATAAATTTTTATGATCTTCAGAAGAGAGGGGTGATGCTGAAAATTTCAGTTCCCGAAACACTTGATATTTTGCAATCTTAAATTTTTCTCTTGATGACCTTCATCATGATCTGAATTTATCTTTCTGATAAGAATAAATTTTCAAGGACAGGAAGACATACTTGAGTTGTTTTGTTTAAAAACAGGGACAGTGTAAAGATCTTTTAATGATGAACGTATCCTCTCATGATCATAAAGTGAAACCAGGAAGACTATTTATGAACAGGAAGTTACTTTTGCTAGTCTGAGTTTCGGTAATTTACAACACTGATACTTTGAAATGACCTTGACTGATGTTTAATGATGAGACATTCTGGTTTCCTTTAATGGACTAAATGGTGACACAGACATAAATTTATTTAGGAAATAGTGAAAACAAACGAAATGAAAAGAACCAAAATCAGAAAACAAAAGAAAATCAAAACAGAAAATATATAGAGAGGTGGATCTAGAATCATCGGGAAAAATACCTTTTGAGAGCTTGACCATTCACCAGGAAGGTGTCTGTCTATCCCTTCAAATTGCATAGACGGAAAGAGTTGGAACCTAGTTTTTCAGTGATTACAAATGGTCCCAACCACATGTTCTAGAACTTGGTGTGTTCCCCTTTTCCCTCGTGGGGCTTCTCCCATTTGAGAACCAAGTCTCCTACCTCAAAGTTTCTGTTTGAAGAGGAGTTTGAATCAAACCATATTTTGACAATATGTTGATGTTGATCCAGCTTCTTCTTCTCTTATTCTCTCACCTCCTCTAGTTTTAATAAGGCGTTGATTCGAATTTCAAGGGGGGGGGGGGCATTCCTCCTCTTGAACTTTCTACGATAATTTCAAAGATGGAAGCAGAACATGTGGAGGGAGAATCATTTCTCTTCCGTAGACAAGAAATAAAGGGGAATTACCAACAGAGGCTTTTGGTGTCACTCTATCATCCCAGAGTACGCTAAATAAAGCATTGTGCCAATTCTTGTGATTTTCAGAAACTGTCCTCTTGATAATCTTGATCAAATTTTTGTTTGTGGATTCTGCTAGGCCATTTACTTGAGGGTAATATATGGCATAATATTCTAATTTAATCCCTTTTTCTAAAGCGAATACATTCATATATAGGGATGATAAATAAGATGTGTTATCGAACAATAAACATTCTGGAATAACGAACCTAGTAATGATACTCGAGTTAAGGAAAGATACTACCTGATTCGTGTTTATCACTTTCAAAGGTAAAACTTTGGACCATCTGGTAAAATAATCCGTTTTTGTAATGATATATTTATGCTATTGTGAAGAAGCGGGATTAATTGGAACTATGACGTTGAGACCCCACTGCTGAAAAGGTGAATCCACAGTAACAGGTTGCAAAGGAAATGTTGCCATTTTCACCCGTCCAGCAGCCTTTTGGCAGATTATGCATTTACAATATAATGCATGGGCATCTTTGAATAATGTGGGCCAATAGTACCTATCTCGTAACACTTTGTGAGTAGTGGTGTCTCCATCGAAGTGTCCACCAGCCTGACCTATATGAATTTCATATAGTACTTTCTCTGCTTCATCTTTTTCCAAACAATGCATAAGAACACTGTCGAAATTCTTTCTAAACAATACATCATTTATGAACTCTAAAGATGAAAATTTTAACCTGAGTTCTCTTCTATTTTTAGGATCAATATAGCTAGGAGTAGATCCATGCATCAAATAAAATTTAATATCATCATACCAAGAATTAGCAACAACTTGTGTACAATAGTTTTGTTTCCCATTGCATTGATTTACAGTTGAGATGTTAATTTGACTTTCCTATTCTTCAACTGAATCAACCACTAGTTTACATAGGCCTTGACCTCTAACAATTTGTGCAGGAGTTATTTCATGTCCGTACTCTTGTAATGATGTCATCCAATTTTCCCATTTTTCACCCAATTCCTTTTGTACTAACAAATTTCTTATAGAAGGGTAAGGGATGATGAATTTAGTTCTAGATTTCAGCAGATATGATTGGAAGTGTTTTACTTCTTTAAAAACTACATATGATGTTGATCTACAACCAGGTAATTCATCTCTACCTCTTTGAAATTTGAGCTCATTAAGGCAATAGGGATTTCATTGCTTTCAACATTCTTTTGTGTTAACACAACAACATAAGATCGGTCGGAGGCGAAAGTGTAAAGAGTGAAGTCTTGTGAGAAATAAGGACTCATCAAGGAATGGGTTTCCACTATGGATTTTCATATGGAATCAAGGAATGGGCTTCCAAGGATACTGAACATCATTTTTAATTAAATTATGTAATGGTCTTACCATTTCTAAAAAACTTGGGACAAACCTTCCCACAAAATTAATCTTGCCTAAAAA
>ML782140.1:129641-152522 GCA_009831015.1 Picea engelmannii | reverse complement strand
GGGAGTTTAGCAATATCTTGGGTTCTTTTAGGATCGATAATCATTCCGTATTTGGACACTATGAACCCAAGTAGTTTTCCTTGCTGAACTGCAAAGACTGAATTCTTAGGGTTGATAGATATGCCATACTTGCGACATCATTCTAGGAAAACCCTGAGGTGAGACAAATGATCTTTCTTGTTTTTCGATAAAATGACAACATCATCAAGAAAGACCACTACTAATTGATTTAGGAGAGCATGAAAATCAATGTCCATTGCTCTCTGGGAAGTGGGCCTGCCATTTATAAGCCCAAAAGGCATCTTCTTGTAGGCATAAGTCCCCCATGGGGTGTGAAAACTGGTTTTGAGATGGTCTAAGGGGGGCATGAGGACCTGGTTATATCCCAAAAAACCATCTAACAGAGATAGTCTTTCTGAACCATAAACCTTTTGAATAATTTGCTCCATTGGAGTAATGAGATAGTTATGTTTATCAGAGGCTCGGTTTAAGTTACGAAAGTCAACACAGAGTCGAATTTCACCACTTTTCTTCCTAATAGGAACTAGATTAGATACCCATTGTGTGTGTCTCACTGGGAAAATTATATTTGCATTCAATAATTTATTCAGTTCTTTCTTGATAGTTGGTTCCAACTTAGGGTGCATCTTCTTCAGCTTCTGTTGAAAAGGTTGGTTCTGGCATTTCATGGGAATGACATGTTGTATGATATTAGGATCAAATGATTTCAAATCATCATACGTCCAGGCAAAAACGTCTTTAAATTATTTAATTTTTTTTATAAAGGAGGATCGTTCTTGCTCAGAACATCATGTTCCCAAATTAATGTATTGAGGATTTTTCTTAGTCCCTAGCTTGATTGTTTCATAAATCAAAGAAGAACTATTCGTTTTACAATTAACTAACCCTCTAAATTTATCATGCAAGTCATAAAACTTTTCTAGTCTTACATCGGATCTAGGAATAGAGTTTACCAGATTAGATGTCAATTTAGGAGATCTAGGATCTGATATTACCATGAAGTTCCAGAGGTTTTCATCATGAGTGCCTTTGTCAATCACTGCACCTTGGAAGGTGTCCTCCATATGCAAGAAGTTGATGATTTGTTGATCATTGTCAAACACTCTCCAATTGGTAATGTTATCTTGGATCGACGGCATGAACAACAATTCAATCAAAAATGCATTAGGAGAAAGACCTTCTGCAAGCAATAGTTTAGAAGTGACATTAGCTAATAAATCGGCCTCTGAATTGCTTAGTCTAGGAATGGAATTTATATTAGATGTTGAAATTTTTTGTATTAAACTCCATACCTCAGTTTGGTAACTTTTCAGATGTGGTGATAGGAAATGTTTCAAATTTATTACCTTCCTGACCACGATTTCTAAATCACCGAAAACCATTAAACTTCTTATGTCCATATCCACAACTTTCTTGAGTCCTTGCAAAAGTGATTCGTATTCGACAATGTTATTGGTGCATTCGAACTCTAATCAACAGGCAATGAAAGTCTTATTACCTTCAGGATCGATGAGCACACATCCTGCACTAGCTCCTTCTTTGGATTTAGATCTATCGAAGTACAATGACCAAATTTGAGCTTCATCGACAGTGTTTGAAACACTTGGTGAAGCTGACGACTAATTACATGTCATAAGTTCTGATTGTTTCCTAGAATCAATGAAAGGGGAAATTTCGATCATGAAGTTACCAAAGAAGGTATTCATTCCCTTCATTTCAAGTGAATTAGTGGGTGCAGTAAATGGTTCGTTTGCATCATTCAAATCCATTACGGTGTGCTTGATATAGCGTTTGCAGTTTATCCTAATTCTATTTGGCTGACCATTTTCCGTTAGCCACAAATGAGACCAATCTGTGGAAAAGTAACCATGTAGTTGCTCGGACCAATCCCTGCTCAAAAACAAACCATAGAATTCAAGGATGTCAACAACAATGACATCAATAATTTGGTGAACCTTAGGATTAGAAGATAGCCTAAACAAAACATTCTTAAGTTCACTGATTAACTTAACGTTCGTCCGATCAAGATGAATGATTTTGAGACTAGAAGGTTGAACTTCTGTGTTAATTTTTTGGCAAACAGATAAAGTCATCACATTTGATGATGCGCCAGAATCCACCATGCAATTATGTACATTTCTATTGAAAATTTCAAAAGTTAATAAGAAAGGAGGGACATTTTTACGAGTGTTAACAGCAAAATTCTGTTGATTTTTTTTTGTTGTCCCTGAAACAATTTTATCTACATTTGATAAAGTTTTTTCAGTTAGGTCCCTTTTATCCAGAGGTTTAGATGTTGTTTTAGTATGGATCTTTTTGGCTATTTTAGAACTGATTTTTGCAGTTTTATTACTGATAGGATTGTTGTTCTTACTATTTTCTGTGATATTTTGAAGCATTTTCTACAGAATAAGAGGAAATTTCAAAAGCTCGTAAACATAAATATTAGCCCTTATTTTTTTATATCTTTAATCAAGTCATATTCTAAAACTGGGGCTGCTAAACTCTGTTTTATTTCATCTTGTTTCAATTGTTTTGGAGGCACATTATTACTCAGTTTGGAAGATGGTTTTCTCTGTGTTTTGCTTCTTTTGTTGTAAGGGTGGACAATTTCAAAGTTTGCTTGGAAAATACTGTCAAAGAAGTGTCTGAAGATATTGGGAGATGATTCATCTTCTTCAACTACTTCCTCCTCAACTATGTCTTCAAAACTTTTAGGAGGGACAAAGTTATCATGTGCTTCAAGAATAGTTTGCAAAGTGTATTGTAAGCTTTCGAAATTAAGACCTTCAGTGGTTGGATTAGGCCGATTGGGAGGAAAAGGATTTCTTAAAGGAGGTTTAAAACTTCCTTTTCTTGAGGATGCCTCTTCGGCCGATATTTTCAAGTCTACGAATTGATTTGATAATTTTTGGAAATCATTTTGCAAGCTTTCTAAGTCTAAAGTTTCTGGTTGGTTTTTGGCTTGGGGAGGCCTAGTAAGGATTTCTATTTTCTTTTTAGAGGATGAAGTTGTTTCAGCTTCACTATTGATATTGTCTTTTAAGCTTAATATATCCTTTTCAATTTGGCTTGCCTCCTTGAAGGCTTCCAACAATGTAGACTTTTTAGACCTTTTAACCCAAATTGCTATATTATTATGTAGATCTTTGGTGTAATATGCAACAATGAGACTTTCAACAAGAATTGACTCCGTGAGAATTCGATTCTTTAATGTAAGAAACCTTTGGTTAAAATCTTTTACTTTCTCCTTAGGGTTCATTTTTAGGCTGGAGAGTTCCATAACCAAGACTTCGAGAGATTTATCATCTCCAAATTTATCTAAGAAACAGGTTTCGAATTTGTCCCAAGAGACAATGGTCTGGGGATGTTGGGTGAACTACCATGTAGAGGCATTGCCCTCAAACGTATAAGGAAAGAGTCTACATACTACATGTCCATGCTCTACACTTCAGAGTCTAATGGCCAACATAAACTTCTTTATGTGATTCTCAACAGATTGTTTAGAATCTAGATCAAACTTAGGAAACCATTTCTCCGGGTGTTTTGGTAATGGGTGTTGGGGTCCGGGTACAACCACGACATCTTGATTGAGCCAAGGTCTGGCAGGGTTGTTTTGGTTCGCCATGGGTGTTGATGGTGTCGAAGGCTAAGATGATTTAGATGAGGAACTTCCTTCGTCAGATGATTCTCCTCCTAAATGAGATGGATATGAATGAGCTGGGGAAGGTGGAATACCACATCCTCTGGCTCCGATAATAGGTGTTTCAATAGGATTAGTAGTTTGTTCACCTAACGGATTTTGGAGCAGACCAGTGCCTTCAAGTTGTTCTTGGATATCCGAGAAGTCAAGGGGTTGATTTAGCTACCTACCAGGTTGTCTGATACAGGCTAAAGCACTGTGTGTCCTTATGAGTGACTGACAAAAAAATTTCTTGTACATTGTCCCCTTGGGGATTTGGTGTCACCGGCTCAACGAGAATCTCAAGACCTTCGTTCAAGGTAGTTGTTGTTTCAGAAGTAACATTGTTGTCTGAGCGACTACATGTTATTATAGCGAAGTGAGTGTGTGGGGGAGGAGCCTTACAAATTCCGCGTGGCATCAATTGAAATCAGGCCCTCCTTCTAGTGCCATTTGTTGGCGGGTGAAATTGACCGATCGATAACTAGAAGAACAAGTCCGGTCTGGGGTTGTCTAAGTAACCCAAGCTGTTTGGTGAAACTTGTTCTGATGGGTTTAATGGATCCATTAGCCAATCTAAGATCCTAAGGTAAAGAAAAGGAATAACTAACTAATGTTAAATAATAATATATACATAAACTCTAATATAATTATATGTATAAATGTATTTGAGCAAAAGAATAAAACAATAAAAATACTGCTTATGAACATAATTTACAAGTTGCAAGTTTTATTGGAAACTTACGAAATCAATGTAAAAATAATTATTTTATAGAAGCAGATAAAGAAAGCACATTTGAATAATATTTTTTTCTAATTATAAATCTAACAGAACTTGAATTAACTAAGTTATGAAACACAGATGTACAGATAGTCAAAGCTGATCTAAACTTCCTGGTTTCACTAATACATAAAATGATAGAAATTAGAAGCAAAGCAGCTAACTTGATATTAATTCGTTGAATGTGTCTATGCCTCTGTATGAATCAAGAGCATCCAGATGCCATGCCTACGAGATAAATCTGCAATAGAGTGATACTGCAACTTTTCCGAAAAAATTCGCAAAATGTATTGGCAACCATGATTTATGAAAGGAAAAGGGAACAGATAATAATTTTGTGATCTTATGATTAGAAATGATTACACTAAGATAAATCTATGTGTAATACATTCATCTCGAGGTCCAACTAAACATCAAAGAGAAATCATGATATTCAAATTGAAAAGATGATCACAGTCTCAATATCTGGAAAAAAAAATCATGAACGATAATTATAACATGAATATCTTGAAACATAACATATCAATGAGTCTAAAGATACATTACATATTAATATATCAAGATTAAATAAAAAAAAACATTAATGAAACACCATTCACAAAGGACTAAATCCAAAATGTTGTACATTGTTCCATTGAGTCTTAAAAGTCATTCGTCCACCATTGGTTCTAGGCCAATATGCCTTTCATTTACAAAATAGAGAGTATTTAAAGAGATTTTGAAATCTCAACTTCCTATCACCTATGATAGGATCAGATCCCATAAGATCAAAATATTACAAATATGGAGGGCCAACGGCCACTCATAATCAAATTGTATCTTCAAATACTAATAAAAGTTTTTTTCTATTTACAAAATGAATAGGAGGGAGATACTAGTCATCTAAATCGAACATGGTCCACCTCATAAAACCAGAATCAAGATATTCCACATCCTGAAAATGAAATAGGAACAAGTTAGATAATTTATTAACAATTAATTACTAAATTTTATATAAAAATGACTTGGCTACAAAATCGTTAGACTCTGTAGCCAGTCTTATATTGGCAAAAGAAATCTAATTTTAATCAATTTGATTCAAAAAATAACATGACTGTAATAAAAGGGAATAACATGTTTTACCATTTAATCAATGACTAAACATGGATCAAGATAGGTCAGAATTGATTATGGAATTCACATTGTCTGCATTCTTTATCACAATATTTCCTGTCTTCTTAAGTCAGTTGGCTTGTCTCTATTCATTTGCTCTGAGGTCATGATTTTCTTTTATAAGTAATGCATTTTGGTTTTTGAGTGCTTTAATTCTTGCTTGGAGAATGGGGATATCATTATAGTATCATTCAATCCAATGCAAGCAAACCTCACAATGCACAGAAGGAGTGATATGTCGATGAAGAGTATAGTTGGGTGTAAGAATATCAACACCACCTGTTTCTAGCCCTTGACCAATATTAATGCCATTAAACCCCTTGCTACCCTCGAGACACGGTGGAAGATTACTAACAAAGTTGTATGGTTGAGTAGGATCCAATTTATAACAATTTGGGTCTTCTTCTACGAGGAAAATTTCAATTTCGAGATCTGAGACCTCATTGATCTCGATCAGTTTGATCGAGCTCAAATGAGGTTTATATTGATTCCTTAAACTTCTCGAAATCAACAGACCAACCCTTTTATTTTGAGAACCTAATGATGCATGCTTCTGTTTTGATTGTTTGTGAGGTTTTTTTCTATCGTTTTTTTACAGTGGCTTTAGGGTCAACAAATAATTCGTACACAGGGGTTTCATTCAACCCAGAACCAACATCATGTTGCCCATGTAAAAACTGATCAGGTATTGCCTCATCATGAGGGTTTTCCTTCAGCGCTTCTGGCCCATTACTTGAACAATCAAACTGTTCCCCTATCAATGGTTCACCCAAAATAGGGGTTTCTATAGGAATGACTATTGCAAATCCATTTCAGTTTAAGAACCCATCCCAGTCATCACCCAGGGTTGTCAAATGATGAACCAACAAAATTTTAATTAAATCGTGGTGAAAGAGACCATAGTCGAGGCTTTGATTTTTATACCTCTTAGACATCTTGTACAGACTCCTTAGCAAATAAAATGGCACATTCAAATGAAAACCTATAAATTTCATAAGAAATCGTATATGGTAATAAAATACTAGACCATAACAGACTTCACAGGTCACAAACTATTTAAGAACTGACAAGAGACAATGCCATCTAACCTTAAGCAAAGAAACATGAATACCTTTCTCACAACAATCAATTTTTCTAGAGGTCATGAAAAGGCCCCAGGGGACTTCTTTAATTTTCGAGTTCTTGAACCACTTCTGACTAGTGGATGGAAGTCCTATGGCTTCGTTGATAAAATCCTTAGTCACCTCCAACTGAATGTCTCCAAATTTTTCCCTACACTCATCAAACGTTTGTGCGAATTCCTTATCCACATGAAGGTTATACCCTTCAAACCTTTTGATAAAGGTTTCCCAGTGCTGGCCTTTAAAATCCTCGACAACATTATGATGAGACAACAATGCTTGAGAGCCATTTGGCTCTATTCAGACAACATGATCCATTAGAAATATGATTGGACTATAACGGGGGAACCTCAAGGTAGCTCTGGGTTTAGATGGAAGGAGTAGGAGAAACAAAACTAAGAGAATAAAATGGAAATAAACTAAGAAAAACCCTTGCGTAATCATAGTATAAAACTCAAGGTTTCGGTCATGAAGTTTGAGCACTCCTGGTAATGAAAATCTTGAGTACAGAGCACAATACAAACCCTCAACTCATAATAAAAATCCTGTTAATTCATTCTGCTAGCCAAAGATCGAGTACAGGATATGATTCTAGTGCATTTAATTCCCATGTCTAGCAATGACTATAGTTGGTTTGCAAAGGATTCAAATAAAACATGTTTATAATTCAAATTCAAAACACCATAAGTATCATATCAACATTCAAAGTAATCAAAGGGAAGTCATTCAAATTTTAAACATGGAGTAGATACAAGCACAATGACCCTTTTAGAAAGATTCTTTGAATAGGGATATAGTACGAAATTAAGTTTCCATGTTTGATTCACGATTTCAGTCATGAATCAAACATGGAATAAAAAAAACACATAGATCTTTAATCGATTAATGAATGACTATAATAACCTAGTCATCGTCTAAAAAGATAATTTTTACAAGACAAGGTGAAGGAAGCTACAGAAAGTATAGTTTCTCGTTTAAACAACGAAATCGTGTAGGGCTACCAACAGGATCTTATCCAATCCAACATCTCTTCAACCTCCAACTTTCCTTCATACATTGGGATTTCCATTTTTTCTCTATCTCCCATTCTTGCAAAGGCTTTCAAGAAGTGTTCCTCTGCAACGTCTTCTCCTGCAACTACTTCAACTTCCATTTCTTTACTCTCAGCTTCATTGACGTCACCAACATCAGGTTCTCTTCTCTATGTTATCTCCATGGCATCTAATCTTGCACAAATTTACCTCATTTCCTCTTCCATGGTTGGATTTCATACAGGTATATCCCTCTGTCTTCTTAGTGGCATGGTTCTGAATTTTATTCACAAAGAGCTTAATTATGGCTTTGATACTACTTGATTCAGATCCCACCCTCTCATACGGTCCACTCGACCTCTTGGTCTAGGATCGTTCTAGTCGGTAGTTGAAATTATCTCACAAGCTCCCTCCAAGCCCAAATTATTAATGCACAAGTCCTTAAGCCTTCTTCCCGAGTGTAATTTTTCCTTTTCTGGAGTCCCCAAGTTCTTACAAATTCTCCCCAAAGACCGAGGGCCAAATTTTCTTCCTCCAAAAATTTCGAAACTTCGAGACCTTTCTATCCCTCTTTATCTCCCAATACGAATTTACTGAACTATCGAACACTAGGCAGCTAGATCAATAGTCCATAATGAACTACGATATCGACGGCTCATATTATATCTTCAGGCTTCGGTGATTCCTTCGCAAATCCTTTTCCATAACTCTCCTGGATCATTGAAATGCGTGTTACACCAAGTCTCAGATCAACGATCCACAATATTCAATCAAATGGATGATCCAGATCGATTCCTTCAGTCTTTGGATATTTTCTTTGGTCATCGAAAAACATGACCCTTTATATCTCCCAATGCCAAAACTGTTGGATCATGTTTTCATTGATGCCAATGGTTTGATTATTTGGGAGATTGTTGGATCATATGTCATTGATGTAAATGGTTTGGTTTGATTGATTTCATTGATTGATGTCAAGTGATTTATTAATATGATGCCCTTGATGAGAGTGATATATTGATAAAGATGGATCATTGCTATGATGCATTGATGAAGATGGATCAATGAGTTGTCATTGATACATGATGCATAGTTGATATATATGATACAATGGTGAATTGATGCAAAGATGAATCATTATTGTCTTATCATGGTTGATAAGGTGCACAAATGGATGAACTCCAAGGTGGTCCCCTTATGGTGAAATCTCTCACGGGAAGACACTTTACGGATTGATTTATCCTAGGAGAATGGTTGGAGGACCCATGCTTGTATGTGGAATAACGAGATGAAGATCAATGAAGTTGTTGGTGAAACTATCCTAGATGGATAGTGCTTGACATGCCATTTCCATTGGTATGTGGAATGCCACATAACTCTTCACGGTTTGAGAGTTATGGCCTTATGAAGTTGGAGGACCCCCATATGATGGATTGAAGCCCCAAAAGGTCAAAGAAGTAAAAGTGCTTGAAAAGAATAAATCATTATTTAAATGATAAAGTAAAGTGACAAAATCAAGATGGATTATTTAAATGATAAAGTAAAGTGACAAAATCAAGAAAGAATATTTAAATGATAGAGGATTGAAGAAATTTCTATTCATGGAAAGTGGTTAACCCTAAAATAAGGAAAATAGGTTAAGTGACCTAGAAATGGGTTAAGTAACCTAATAATGGGTTAAGTGACCTAGAAGATGAAAGTATAAATAAGAAGCTAGGATCTCTTGTAAAATGCACATTTGGTGAGAATCCTTTTTGTGGATCAATGGAGAGCTTCTTGGTAATATCTTTTGGAGTATTGATGGAGAGCTTCTTGTGATAACATCCTATTGGTGTGGATATCTTGAGCATGATTGAAGATCTATTCTGAGGAAGAGAGCGAGAGGATGATATCATGGGCACATCAAAGTTTCGACAATGTCAAAGATCTTGATGGCAAAAGTCTCGGATTCACAGAAAACCTTATTTTCTGATGCCCACATGGGCTGTCTGTGTATAGAGTGCTTGTACACATGGGTTGGATGTGTATAGGGTGAGTGTACATGTGGGATGACTGTGTACAGGGAATGTGGACTGAATAACCTCAACGAGATTTGTGTTTGAGTTGGTGCCAAGCTCTTAGATGATGAGGCAGGTTCCAGATCTACATTCTATGGCTTCAGATCTATCACTAAGACACTGGTATGGTTACATTATTGTCTTGATAGATGCTATTGTTTGATATGTTGTGAATTCTTAAGGCATTCTTGGTATGGCTTCTATGATGTGGCTCAATTTGGTTGATTTGGTGGATGGAGTGAGAAACACTCTTGTGATTCAGTAGTGACATGATTGCTATGGTATACTCGCTATTTATACATGATTGAGATAGCATTCATATTGATTTGATGTGGAGCATGGACAAGCTATTGGAGAGCTTGGATGTGTTGTGACTGGCTGTGGGTTAGTTTGGATAGTGGAAGATAGAAGGGTTCTAATCATATGAAGAAAAGAAAAACCCTAGTTACTTAGAAGCATACGCTTGTTGCATTATACACTGGCCGCATTCACATGCAGGCTGTAGTGAGCTAGACTGCGTTCACACGCGGGCTGAACTACTAACAGGTCGCGTACCTATTGACAAATTGATATCTGTTGAGGATTTTTGCCACATCTCAGTTGGTGCTGAGGGTGTAAGCTGAGTCTTGCATATAGAGTTGGTGCTCTTGTAGAGTTATACTCTATTCAGTTGTTGCTGATAAAACCCAAGGATTGTAGTCCGTAATAAAAAAAAAATTGTACATACATCTTGTGTTCTTTATGTTCATTGTGATGATGACTTGTTGATGATATATTTCTGATATATGTTGCTGATATATGCTCACATCTAACTAGTTATAATTGAAAACAATGGGTAATGCATAAAATGTTGAATGCTAATTGATGAGTTTTTGTGAAAGAGGGAA
Organism: Picea engelmannii; assembly: GCA_009831015.1. Lineage (NCBI taxonomy): Eukaryota > Viridiplantae > Streptophyta > Pinopsida > Pinales > Pinaceae > Picea > Picea engelmannii. The sequence continues at coordinate 141,793 of ML782140.1, read as the reverse complement.
GTTTTGGGAAAAAGATCCCCACACTCATTCACCTCCCCTCTAAGTGTGGTAGTTGTGTCCAACAAAAACATCAATTAAGATCTCCTACCTCCATGTGTCATTTCCTATATCGACAACTAGGATGTCCTCCAGGACTTTGACATTTTCCTTCCTGTTTACATGATGACGCAAAGTTGCCAAAGTGTCAAGTCCCCGTATTGTGGGATCTTACACCATAGGTCCTCTCCAAACAATGGTTGTGACTAATTCTGGGGCTTTGGGTCTACACGAGTTTTCACATCACTACTCTACTTTCCCTGGAGCATCGGACCTCTGAACCACTGGATCTACTGCCACGTACCCTCCTAGATCAACGATCCAAATCTACTCCATACTTTGCGACTCCAGAGAGATCGACCTCCTCTGCTCACTATTATCCTAGAGTGACTATCCTCTAGACTGCCTTATCTCACGACGTGTGTCCCTTATGATGGATGACTTGGATGAACTCCGACCTTCGAGACTTTAGGATTTCTACACTCCTACTTTTGTTGAAATGATAATCCACCAAAGTACACGATCTGTTGACACATTTCCCCACTTTTGTAATGACCATGATTCTCTTCGGACTTTGCGACTTTGGGGGTCCTGACTTCTCCACACGTCGAATCCTATGAATTCACGAAGTCTGAAGGACTTCACCAATTAACCCACGTGCATCTCCTCCTGATATGACAACTATCCACTCTCCTACAACCTCCCAAATGGGTATTGACCATAGATCTTGATCCTCAATAACTCCTCCTTTTAAAATTGATCTACATCTTATCCGAATGCACAAATTTTAAATACTTATAGGCTTAAACCCTAGGCTACTTCTCTATATCTGAGGGTAACAAGAGACCCTAGATCCTCCCAATCAAATCTCCACCATTCAACTTTAAAAAAATGAATCTTCCCCTCCTTGAAGATTTTGACTGCTATCCGTCTTGATCTTGACAGCACGAGATCAATAGAATCTCTGGCACCCTCCTTAGCGCTCCTCTGATACTTTAAAGATATGGACTTATAAATTTTCTAAGTCCCTCTTGTGGAAATTTTTGTACTTGCTATCTCTTCTTTGCTTCATTCCTCCGAGGTTTATAGACCTCTAGCATACTCCTTGCATCCTTGAAACTTATGATGAATTCAAACTTAGATATTTTGAAGAAAATATCCCTTATGCACTCTTTTCATTGGTATCCTATGAACTTATTCAACACTTAAATAAAATGTTGTCCCTATGCACTACTTGCATGGGTCTTCTCAAATATTTTCTCTACTCTTGAACAATTGTGCACTCTCTACACTTTAACTTAACCACTATGCACTCCTTTCACTTCCACTATAAATTCACTTTATCTCTTCTGAGCTTCTAAGTCTATCTCAACTTGGCCTATGCACTCCTTGCATGAGGAATCTCAAAAGAGAAAACAAATTAAATTTACAGAAACATCAAAGGTTTCCACACTTAACCATGAAAAAAATATTCATGCATAAAATATACATAAACACATAAAACACAGAGAACATAAATAAACACCACATGTACTCAATAAATCAAATGAACACAACACCATACAATTGGAATCAAACTTCTCTGCTTGTATTTATTTAGTAAATATGTACATGGAATCATACAACTCTCTGCAATTCCTCATAAACTTCAACAACTCTCTTAGCAACAATAGAAATAACATTCAGCCTCTACAATAATGTTCAAAAAAATCTACAATGACGTTCAATAGCCTCATTTGGGCATACAATACATATATTTATACAATGAGGGGCTTCTCAAGATTTCCCTCCAGACTTCCTTAGAGCTATCCTATCATAGTTAATTCATTCATCTACTACGGACTATTACATTGAATGGTGATTACATTCAGATATGAGTCGATACTCAGTATCTGTAAAACATTATCTGCGAATAAAAGAGATTTCAATCCTTGGCGGCCTTATGTAATGGCTCAATCCTCAAAATATTTAACAACTTTAAATTTCAATTTTTTCAAAACAGAAAGACACACTCCTCCTTGGAATTCAAAAAAACAACTTCAAATCTACGTGTTGGGTGTTGCGTTGTCCTCCACCTGGCCTCTTTAATGCTGATGGCAATTCTCCTTCATCATACTCCTCTGGAAAAAATATCATGGACTCCTACCCATGATCTCCTTCACTTTCTTTCCATTATTTTGTATGTCATATTCATTAACCCAACTAGCATCCCTTGTTGGGTGACCCTTCCACTTCACTAGGTACTCAAAATAAGTCTTCCTCCCGGTCTTCTTACCAATTCTCTGATCTATTATCTTCTCCATCTGTGGATTTTTTGTTGTTGGCATCTGCTTCTCCCACTGGATCTCCTTTTGATCATCTGATCCTCATGTGTCATTCATTCTATAAGGGTAAAGGTCTACAACATTGAATATGGGTGATATTCCCACATCCTCTAGAAGCTCAATCTCATATGCATTTGCATCAAACTTTCTGAGGATCTTACATGGTCCTATTTTATTCATCTTTAATTTTTTATATGTTCCCCTTAGGAACCTTTCCTTCCTCAGGTGTGCTAAAAATTGATCTCCAACTTCAAAATGAACCTCTCTCCTTTTCTGATCATCTTGGATTTTATACTTCTGACTACTCTCATGCAACTATCTCTTTATATGATCATGAAGCTTCCACATCTCTGCAGCAAAGTCTTTTGGTCCTGCACTTCTGAACTCTTCATGTTTCAAATCCCTTAACTTCAAAATTCCTCTTGGATAAATTCCATACACTATTTGAAATGGAATTTTTCCATTGCTTCTATTTGGAGAATCATTATAAGCACACTCTTCTTGGGGAAGAATATGATCCCACTAATTATGATATTCAGTGACCAAACTTCTCAGCAAATTCCTTAATCTTTGATTTACCACCTCAGTCTATCCATCTGCTTGAGGGTGATATGCTAAACTGAAAAAAAAATTTGTCCCCAGCCTTTTCCATGGGATTCTCCAAAAGTGTCCTACAAACTTGGTATCTTTGTATGAAACTATACTCCTTGGCAAGCCATGCAATCTCACAAATTCCTTTAAAAATAAATTTGATATGCAAGTAGCATCATTGGTTTTCTTGCATGGTACGAAATGTGCCATATTTGAAAATATATCAACCACAACAAATGTGGAATCACTCCCCCTATGGTCTCTCAACAATCCCAACAGAAAATCCATGCATATGGGATCCCATGGTCTGTTTGAAATAGGAAATGGATGATACAGACCAATGTTATGTTGCTTCCCTTTTTCATACTGGAAAAATCTACATTTGTCCATAAATTTCTTCACATCAGATATCATACCTGGAAAATGGTATGAATAACTCAGTGGTGCATAAGTATTTTCATGGTTGAAATGTCCAACCAATCCTCCACTATGTTTTTCTTTTAACAGGATGTCTCTTGTTGTTCATTTTGGAATACAGAGTTGGATTCCTTTGAACAATAGTCCATTTTGAATTAGATACTCTATCCACTGACTTATGTCCCTTAGAAAAGGGTTCTCACATGATTCATAAGCCTCTTTAAAATATGGATCCTCACGATACATTTCCTTTAGGTGTTCAAACCCTAAGGTATCCACTTGAAATTCATATATAATCAGACTTCTCCTGATCAAAGCATCAACAACCTTGTTAGCGCTACCACTAATGTGCTTAGTAAAAAAAGTAAAATTATACATGAATTCTACCCATTTAGCATGTCTTTGGTTCAACTTCTAATGTTTGGTTATGAATTGCAAAGTCTGATTATCATTATACAAGACAAACTCATTTGGAATGAGATAATACCTCCACTTTTTTCAGATATTTTATTACAACATAAAACTATTTATCATATGTAGAATACTTTCTCTTAGTGTCATTCAGCTTCTCGCTAAAATAAGCAACATGCTTATTGTCTTGGCTCAAGACTGCACCAATAGCTACTCCACTTGCATCACACCTCAATTCAAATATCTTCTTCAAATTTGGCAGAACCAAAATAGGTTGTTCTGTTATCTTCTCCTTCAATATTTTGAAGATTTTTTCATCTTCCTCTATCCAATTAAAATACTTGTGCTTCTTGTTTATGGTGTACATCATAGGTGCACAAATTCCACTAAAATTCCTAATGAATTTCTTGTAAAAACTTGCTAATCTATGGAAGCTTCTCACCTCAAATATGCTTCTTGGAGAAGGCCATTCTTTGATTTCCCTCACCTTCTATGGATCCATCTTCAATTCATTTGAAGATATCACAAAACCCAAATATACGAGTTATGTATTCATTAAATAAAATTTCCTCAAATTTATCAACAAATTCTCCTGCTACAACCTCCTCATCACTAATGTCAAGTGCCTTAAGTGTTCTTCTTCAGTTTTACTGAAGACTAGGATATCATCCAAATACACAATAAAAAAGTACCTATGAAGTCTTTGAGTAATTCATTCATCAATCTCATGAATGTGCTTGGGGAATTTGTTAAGACAAATGTCACAACAAGCCATTCATACAACCCTTCATTTGTCTTGAATGATGTATTCCATTCATATCCTTCTCTCATTCTTATCTGATGATAGAAACTCTTCAAGTCTATCTAGGAAAAATAATTTGTTCCACTCAATTAATCCATCAAATCATCCATTATGGGTAAAGGGAATCTATACCTGATGGTAATCATGTCAATGGCTCTAGAATATGTGCACATTCTCCATCCTCCATCCTTATTTGGACTCAACACAAATGGTATTGCACATGGAATCAAACTTTCTCTGACCAAACCCTTATCCAACAAATATTGGACATGATTCTTGAGCTCTTCATTGTCTTGAGGTGTCAACCTATATGCTACTTTTTTTGGCAAACTTTCTCCTGGAATAAGGTCAATGTGATGACTAATTCTCCTAATGGGTGGCAAAGAATGAGGTAATTCATCCACCGCCATATCAAGAAAATTATCCAATAGTTCTTGAATGTCTACAGGAAGACCATCCACATCATTTCTTGTAAGGATGACTCTGGGCTTTCTCACCACAACAAAATGCATGTCTTGTTCCTTCTTTATTTCATTCAAGAGTTCATTCCCACTCATGAAAAATATGCTTGTGATAGCTTCTTCCTTTACTTTCTTATCCTCCATTGGTAGTAACATATGTGTATAACCATTCTACTCAAGGGTGTAAGTATTTTTTCTCCCATCATGTATGAAATTTATGTCAAATTTCCATGGTCTTCCCAACATAACATGAAAAATGTCCATGGGTATTACATCACACAAAAATTCATCTTTATAACCTCCTATCTTAAATTCAACATTGCACTCTCGACTTACCATGACTTGGTGTCCTTTCTGCAACCATGATACCTTGTACAAGTTTTGATGTGCAGTTGTCACCAACTCCATATTTTCCACCATTTATGTGGATACCAAATTATCAGTGCTCCCATTGGATATGATCACCTTGCATACCCTGTCCTTCATCTTGCAAGCAGTCTTGAATAGATTGTTCCTTTGGACTGGTTTTTCCACCTACTTCTTTAGATTTAAGATAATTTTCCTCATCATGAGGGATTTCCCATCTTCTACTGCTTCTTCCGCAACATTCCTTCTTTGAGATTTGGAAATGTCAACTTCTCCACCTCCTTATTTATTCTTCCTCTCGGGACATTCCCAAGACATATTCCCTGTCTTTCCACATGCATAGCATCTCACTTCTCCTCCTCCACTTCTTCCTCTTCCTCAAGAAAAAAGTGTTTATTCCTCGTCTTTTTGTATGACTCTGAGACTTCTCTGCTTCAGGTTTGGGTTTATGGAACTTCTCTTAGATAGTTCCCTTGCCTCTACTTGGACTCTTTCCTATATTTCATTGGATTTTTTTTTCCAGCTTCTCCTCTGCCTTCAATGTTGAATGATAAGCATATTCCATCGTTCTCATGGTCATCATGTTGATTTCCTCTTGGATTTCATATTTCAGGCCATTAATATACCTGGAAGCCTTTTCCTCGTCACTCTCTCTATGTCTTGCTCTAATGTTCAACCTATAAAACTCCTTAGTGTATTCCTTCATTGACAAACACTTTTGTCTCAAGTTATGCAATCTCTTAAATAGATTGATCTGATAGTCTTTGGGTATGAACTTAGCTTTCAATTTAGCTAACATCCTATCCCAATGTTTTTATCTTTTACTTACCCATTTTTCTTCTGTTAGCCTGCATTTCGTCCCACCATAGCGCTAAATGTCCCTTTAGTCTGGTAACAACATGATTCACTTTATTTTCATCTTCAATATATTCATAATCAAAGTACTTTTCTAAGGCTCTTATCCAATCCAGCAGCTCTTCAACATCCAAGTTTCCTTCATACATTGGGGTATCCATTTTTTCTCTAGGTCCCATTCTTACAACAACTTTCAGCAAGAATTCCTTTGGAGCGTCTTCTCCTACAACTCCTTCAACTTCCATATCTTCACTCTCAGCTTCATTTATGTCACCAACATCAATTTCCCTTATCTGTAGTGTCTCCATGGCATCTAATCTTGCACAAAGTTTCCAAATTTCCTATTCCATGGTTGGATTTGGTATAGGTTTGTCCCTTCATATTCTTGGTGGAATGGTTCCATGTTTTCTTCACACAGAGCTTAATTATGGCTCTAATAATACTTGATGTAGAACCCACCCTCTCACAGGGTCCATTCGACCTCCCGATCTAGGATCGTTCTAGCCTGAAGTTGAAATTATCTCACAGGCTCCCTCTGTGCCCAAATTCTTAATGCACATGTCCTTAAATCTTCTTGTTGAGTGTAATTTTTCCTTTTCGGGCATCCCCAAGAGCTTACAAAGCCTCCTAGGAGACCGAGGGCCAAAACCATGGGCCAAATATTCTTCCTCCGAAAAGTTTGATAATTCGAGACATTTTTATCCCTCTTTATCTCCCAATACAAATTTCCCAAACTATTGAACACTAGGTGGATAGATCGATGGTCCATAATGAACTCCAAGATCAACAACTCAGATTATATCTTTGAGCTTCAACGATTCCTTCACAAATCATTTTCCACAACTCTCCTAGATCATTGAAATGCGCTTTATGCCGAGTGACAGATCGATGGTCCACGATCTTTGATCAAATGGACGGTCGAGATCGATTCCTTTGGTCTTCGACAATTTTCTTTGGTTGTCGATCAACATGACCCTTTATATCTCCCGACACTGAAATGCTGAATTATCTCTCCTGCCTCCATGTTTCCTTTCCTAGATCGATGGCTAGGATGTCCTCTAGGAATTCGGTAGTTTCCTTCCTGTCTACACGATGACGCAAAGTCATCGAAGTGTCAATTCCTCAGACTGCGGGATCTTACACAACACATCCTCTCCAATGAACGGTTTTGATTAAATCTGGGTCTTCGGGCCTCCACGATTTTCCACAACACTACTCTATTTTCCCCAAAGTGTCGGACCTCCGGATCTACTACCACCTACCCTCCTGGATCAACGATCCATATCTACTCCGTAATTTGGGATTCCAGAGAGATCGACCTACTTTGCTGACTATTCTGCCAAAGTGACTATCCTCTAGACTTCCTGATATGATGACGTGTGTCCCTTACGATGGATGGTCCAAATGAACTCTGACCTTTGGGACTTTGAGATTTCTCCACTCCTACTTTCGTCGAAATGTTAATCCTCAAGAATACACAATATACTGACATGTGTGCTCAATTTTTTAACAACCATGATTCACTCCTGCCTTCGAGACTTCGAGGGTCCCGACTTCTCCACACGCTGAATCCTCTGAATGCACGAAGTCTGAAGGACTTCATTGACTAACCCACTTGCAACTCCTCCTGATCCAATGACTGTCCATGCTCCTGCAACCTCCCGAATGGATCTTTACCATAGATATTTATCCTCGATAACTCCTCCTTTTAGACTTGATCTATGGCTTCTCCGAACCCGTGAAGTCATAAATACTTACAGGGTTAAGCCCTACGCTAATTCTATAGATCTGAGGGTAATAAGAGACCTTGGATCCTCTTGATCAAATCTCCATGATTCAAGTTTTAAACAATGAATCTTCCCCTCCTTGAAGATTATGACCGTTATCCTTCCTGAGCTTGACTACACGAGATCAATAGAATACTTGGTGCCCTCGTTCATTCTCGTATGATACTTTAAAGATATAGACTTAGATATTTTCTAAGTCCCTCCTGCAGAACTTTTTATACTCGTTATCTCTTCTGAGCTTCATTCCTCTGAGGTTTATATACATATGGCGCACTCCTTGCGTCCCTGAAACTTCTAATGAATTTCAGACTTACATATTTTGAAGAAACTCTCCCTTATACACTCCTTGTGTTAGTCTCCTCTGAAATTATTCAACACTTAATAATGTGTTGGCTCGATACACTCCTTGCATGGGTCTTCTCAAATCTTTTCTCTCCTCTTGAAGAATTGTGAACTCTTTGCACTTCAACTAAACCACTGTGCACTCCTTTCACTTCCATTCTAAATTCATTTTATCTCTTCTGAGATTATGAGTCTATATTGACACGGCCTATACACTCCTTATGATACCTATGCACTCCTTTCGAGATCTATGCACTCCTTTCACCAAGAATATCATAAGAGAAAATAAATGAAACTTATAGAAACATCAAAGGTTTCTACACTTTCCATCAAAAACATATTCATGAATAAAATATACATAAACAGATAAAACATAGAGAACATAAGGAAACATCACATGTAATCAATAAATAAAATTAACACAACATCATACAATTGGAATAAAACCTCTCTACTTGTATTCATTCAGTAAATATGTATATGGACTCATACAATTCTCTGCAAATCCTCATAAACTTCAACAACTCTCTCAACAACAAAAAAATAACATTCAACATCTACAATAATGTTCAACAACATCTACAATGACCTTTAGAAGCCTCATTTGGGCATACAATACATATATTTATACAACGAGGGGCTTCTCGAGCTTTCCCTCCATACTTCCTTAGAGTTATCCTATCACAGTTAATTCATTCATCTACTAAGGACTATTACATTGAATGGTGATTACATCCAGATATGAGTCGATACTCAATATTTGTACAACCTTATCTACTAATAAAAGAGATTAAAATCCTCAGTGGCCTTATGTGATGGTTCAAGCCTCAAAATATTTAACAGCTTTAAATTTCAATCTTTTCAAAACAAAAAGACATGCTCCTCCTTGGAATTCAAAAAAGAAACTTCAAATATGCACGTTGGGTGTTGGGTTGTCCTCCACCTGGCCTTTTTAATTCTGATGGAGATGCTCCTGCATCAATATGACACCTTGATTTACCCACCCAAGGGTGTTCTTCATAGGTCAATGCATAATCAAAACCACAATTTCATTATTATGGAGGATCTAGCCCAGACACCATGTGCCATGTCTACCCTTGAAGTACTCCAAAGCTTCCCCGCACAGTGGAAGGAACCATTCTCTACCATAGTTGGAGTTTACCATGTGGATACTCATTTGATTCAATTTTACATCATTCAGCGTAGGCCTAGGCAACCCCACCAAATTGTTTTCCAAATTCAAGTAGTTTCACACGAGATTAACATCTTGTGAACAATTGTTGATGAAGAGGCCTCCACTTGTATTATGTCCTTGTCATGCTGGAGAGATATTGGTTCTCCACATTTTTTAATGGTTAAACACCATATTAAAAGTGTTCTATGGCTACACCTTCAATCCTCTTAGAATAATTGCCACCTTTATTTTTGAGTTAGGTGGAAAAATGGTCTCGATTGGGATCAAGGTAGTTGGCACCCCCGTTAGATTACAATTTTTTTCTATGGAATAGTTGGTTATACATGATTATGAATATAGTTTTCTTAGTATTTAGGGTCATATACTTTACCCATGAAGGGAAGGTGGTTATTATCATTCACTTGGCACATTGAACACCTGATTCCAAAACTAATGTTGGTCTGAACATCCCATTCATCAATGGCTCCACAAGTGCATACGATAGTGTTGGTGTGGGATTTTTTAAGCATTAATCATTGATGGGTACATTTACCCTACCTTTTCCACTCACTCCACCCAACATAGCTCCTATTTACATTATATCTTTTGGGCACTATTGAATCACAGGGGTCCTCGTATCCTTGGGTAGTGCCTAATCCTTTAGAAGTAGATTCATTTGGGTCTAGAACATTGCTGAGTGTGGTTGATATTTATTGTTAGGTGTTATAGTTTTCATTTTCTAACACTAATAAAAAAATACATCCTAATATGGAATATGATCAGTACACATTTCCCATTTGGGTTTTCAATCTTCCTAGTTCCCTTGATTTCTTGGATATTAAGTTACCTTCAGTTGAGACCATCTTAGAAGTAATGTCAATGGTCGATAAAATATGGGAATATGTGTAGCATTGATCATAATTTATTCATAAAATGAAATTTTTGGTAGGTGAAAATTAAAATCTTTATTGAATGACTTGGGGAATTTCCTAAGTCATCTAGTGAAATGCCAAGTCTTGACTAGGTTGAGTCTCATATTTCATTTTTAGAACTTTCCACTGAATTATCCACTCAAACTATACCTAATATGAACATCTCATAACTTTTCCAAGTATTGATGGGAATGATTAAGGAGCTATGATAGATTGAGATACTACTCATCATATGTGTCCTCATGTAGTTCTTGACAATGACTTCATTCTAGTTATGACCATAATCATGAAGATTTAGGAACGTGGAAATTCGGGCATATGTGGCATGGGCCCAATATGGTGTGACATATGATGTTGAAAATGGCCCATGAGTTCATCGATGATGATAGGAAGTCTTGGCGTAATATTTTCAATGCGATATACTCTGCATAAATCATCAGACTACGTAGTGCTTGTACACGGTGTAGTAGGCGTGTGTTGTGAGTGATTTTTATTTTTGTGTGTGGGTTGATTCGGTTATATGCTTATCATGTTTTGTTCTTTATTTTAATATTTCAGTAGGATCCCCTTGGATTTCACCATAGGCACACCAATGGTGAGACCAACAAGTTACATACATTAGTTTGCTAGATATGTTGGCATTTGTCACATTAAATTAAGCATTAACACAAACATGCATGTACATAAAAACATGAAATTATAATCACATCATTTGAAGTCATAAGTAAGAGATGAATTGTATGTATAGAAAATAGATAACCAAAAATATAAAAAACATTATAAAATTAAAAAATAAACACACATCCCTATTCTTGCCTAGTGCAAACGAAATGGAATTGCATCAATGGAATCTATCACAATTTGTGTCATAAGTTTTGGAGAGTAAAATATTTTCACCATAGGTAATAATTTGCCAAAGGAAAATGGTAAAATGATCCCTATTTGTTCATAAATAGACTAATTTTAGGACTTTTCGAGGTATGAAATGACCATTTTTATTCTTGGTTTGCACTGCAATTCCTTTCATTACTTAAAAAATATTCTTTGTTATTTTTTTAATGATATTTTACTACACAATTTAACTTGGGATGTAATTTTTTGGCATGATTTTTTTTCAGTATTTGTTGACAATTTGTTTGGAATTGTCTATGGAAATATCCATTGAACCATAAGGTACATGTTCTAAACTATCACATAGAGATAGGTTTTTCCCTTCATCCCACTATTACATTATTAACCATGAATTTTTCATCACTATGACTTAGGTTCAATCCTGCTAGGTTGCCACATTATCCCTCTCTCTTGATTGCACATAGTAACTTGCACAGTAGTTCCTACCCTTCATGGGAAACGTAGTTAGCATTCTCTTTTCCATTTCCCATGTTGTGATCATTTGTAGGCATGGGAACCCTTTTTTAGACTTGTTAGCAGATATGTTTGTAAAGGGGTGTTCTCCCTTAGGAATTGACCCCTGGGTGAATAAATGTAAAAAAGCGGGGGGGCTTAAAAACCCACAAATTACATTTTATCCTAAGTCTGTTGGTGGCTTGATGGTTTGGTGCATTGTGGCTATTTGGCATGCATATCTCAATGGTCAAGTGGGGCGTGCTCGGATCTACGGCCCGCAGCAGCAACTCGGACCCCCCCCCCCCCC
>ML782140.1:87326-120431 GCA_009831015.1 Picea engelmannii | reverse complement strand
TGAGGGATTTTGGTTGTGGCACATGTTGAGTACATGGTTGAGACAAGTAGTTGATGAGTTGACACATACATGAAGTGTATAGTTGATGATGTTGGTAAATATTGATGATTCATAGTTTATGAGTAGTTGGCACATGATTGGAACATACTTGGTACATGGTTGGATGCACTTGGTTATGGTACAGGTTGATTACAAGTTGGTGCATGGTTGATGCACTTGTTTATGGTACAGGTTGATTACAGGTTGGTGCATGGTTGATGCAATTGTTTATGATACAGGTTGATTATAGGTTGGTGCATGGTTGATGCACTTGTTTATGGTACGGGTTGACTACAGGTTGAGGTACAGGTTTATAGCAGTATATCTCACAGTGATAGTGTGACAATGGTTCCATCATTCTACTTCTACTTCAGGGTGGCAGGACGGGGCAAGGATAGGTGGTTGTAGCCACCTTCTGGTTGTATCTGGAGAACATTGGGGGTTGTAGCTTCCTTCTGGTTGTAGCCAGAGATTTGGGGAGTTGGAGCTTCCCTCAGGTTGTAGCCTAAGAAACTAGGAGGTTGGAGCCTCCTTCCAATTGCAGCTGAAAACAAAGGAAGTTGGTGCTTCCAATGAATGTAATTCTTCAAGACATATAAGAAAAAGCATTCCGTGGTTTTCTCCCGATTTGGGTTTCCACGTAAAACACTGGTGTACTGTGCATGTGTGTGATTGTTTATTTATTACTGCTCATTATTGGATAATAATTCTACATTGATATAACATTTGAAGAAAAAGGATTATAATTATGTTATTAATGATTCACCCCCCCTCTCAGTAATCTAACACCTTTAGGGGCTATCTTGTAGATGTTTTACCCATTTTCCCTCCTTTACGGCTAATCCACATTCTTGTTGCAACAACTTTACCCATAATTAGTAAACTCATAATTTATTTGTTACAACTAATTTCTCCATAATTAACTTTCTGTTACAACCACTTTGATGAGCAAACTTCTTCAATTCTTTCTAGAGACTTCTAGAATAATTGACTTCTTGTTAACCTTCTAGAAGTTTCTAGATTATTCTTGGGAGTCCTCCAATATCTAAAAATCAATATCTCCTCAACTGTAAGGAGCCATGTGACGTACCACCTATCACCGGAAATGACATGACATGTACTATCCATCTATGACAATCTTACTTGCAAAGACATTAAGATTCATGTATTTATTCCTCAATAAATTGTGGGTTCCATGGCCTTCAGGGCTACTGGAAATTTTTACTGGATTTTCTCCAAGGGTTGACATCAATGAAAAAGGGTAAATTCCCTTTGGGGCTGCTCCCTTGTCTAAATTTTCCTTTGGGATGCTCCCTATCTGAACTGTCCTTTGGGATTCTCCCCTTGTCTGCAAGATTTGAATATTTCTACTACCATTTTATTCTTCATGGTGCTTCCTCATGTAAATACACAACATATATGAAAGGAACTCAAAAATTCACTGTGGATTAGAAACTGCTCCAATTTTATGTCGAAGATACTCAAAGGTCTTTCTTGGGAGAGGTTTGGTGAAGATATTTTCAATCTTCTCTTTTGTCCCAAGATACTCGACCCTGATGTTCTTCTCTCCAACCTATTCTCTTAGAAAGTGAAACTTGACCATAATATGTTTCGTCTTGGAGTGCATCACTGGATTCTTTGATATACTTATGGCATTGGTGTTATCAAAAAATATCAAAATTGGATCATCATATTCAACCTCTATATCCTTCAAATTTTGTTTTATCAATAGTACATGAGTACAACATGTTGTTGCTGAAATATACTCCACTTCTACTATAGAAAAAGACACTAATGATTGTTTCTTGCTCAACCATGATACCAAGAACTCACCCAAGTAGAAATATGCTCCACTTGTACTTCTTCTATCATCAATGCAACCTGTCCAATATGAATCTGTGTAGGAAAGAAGAGATAGATCATTCCCTTTTGGATACCATAAGACAAACTCTTATGTACCTTTGAGATATTTGAATATCCTCATCACTGCCATAACATGTGATTCCTTTGGTGATCCTTGAAATGTTTCAACCTGTTGAATTACATGCATCACATCTGGTGTAGAAAATTTCACATAGAGTAAGCTTCCAATAATTGATTTGTATTGTCTTTGGTCCGCATCCTTAGAATAATCATCCTTACTTAACTTGCAACTTGTCTGCACAGGAGTACTAACTATTTTTCAATATTCCATTCCAAGCCTTGTTAGCATTTCTCTTATATACATGGTCTGAGAGATGAACATAACTTTGTAACTCTAACATATCTGTAGTCCCAGAAATAAATACAAATCTCCAAGTAATGACATCTAGAACTCATTTTGCATGTCTTTGGAAAATTTTTGACTCATCCTTTCATCATGACTTCCAAAAATAAAATCATCAACATAAACTTCAATTATCAGGATACTATCTTGATTTACCTTTATGTAGATATTGTTGTCTTCGTTTCCTTTCCTGAACCCTTTGTTGGCATAGGGGCAGACCCAGGTTTCAACTCTAACAGTGCACCAACAAGCCCTAACTACTAGCCCTTTCGGAAACACCTATGAAGTAGATGCAGTCTCACCCGAAGTAGCTATAGAGGGTTGCAGAACACATGTGTCTACAACCAAAGGAAATGCAAAGTGGATCTAGGGAAACAAAACACAACAACTTAGTTATTCTTTATCTTCCTTAAGCCTACTACATGACTATATCTCATATCTAACAGAATATTGCATTAAAAGTATATCAAAGAGAAAAAGAACACCAAATCCATCACACACAACAACAAGATATACAGGGTTCACCCTCTCCCTAGGGCTACGTCCATGGAACTGCGTTTCTTGATATTA
The DNA here is from genome assembly GCA_009831015.1 of Picea engelmannii. NCBI lineage: Eukaryota > Viridiplantae > Streptophyta > Pinopsida > Pinales > Pinaceae > Picea > Picea engelmannii. The sequence continues at coordinate 117,556 of ML782140.1, read as the reverse complement.
TATGAAAACATACAATTCTATCTGCGCACTTAGCTTACAAATCTCTCTGATGTGTGGTAGGAGGGAAGCAATGAACCATTCCTTGTTCTTATCGTCTGGGATCTAAAAATTCAACCGGCCCGTTAAGGTCTTAAACCTCTAATCAAACTCCCAAATAGGTTCAGCTACTCTCTTCTTTATTTCTTTCAGTTTTGTAATGCATTGTGACTCCGACTTGGGTTTCTTGAATTCTGTAACCAATAGAGTCTTGATCTCATTCAGTGGTTTTGGCTGTGCAATTCCTTGGACAAGTTTCATGTACCAGCTCAGTGTGTAGTCTCTTAGGGTAGTACTAAACTGATCTCTCTTAATAGTTTCATCAGTGAAATTATTAATACTCCATACGACTTTGCATAAAAACCAGTGTTGATCAGGATCTTCAGATCCATCTCCTCTAAAGGTGGGTAGCCTCATTTCATCTGCCATAGGTTTTCCTAGGTTTCTTGACTGAGTATGTACTGAACTACTTGTATCAGTGCTCTAATTTCTCTGATAACTTAGGTTTCTCTAGTTACTTAATGTTGATATAACAACAGGAGGAGTAATAGTACTCACTTCAACAGTCTGCGCAGTTCCTGAAGTTATTGATTCTTCCCGGTGAAGTTATTCAATATTTTATTCCTCTTCCCTAGCAGATTCATAATGTTCCTCGTTCAACAACTCTACTTCTTCCCTATTGTAGAACCATTTGTCCTGTACTAGTGGCTCGAGATTCTCCTCAAACAAGTTCACCAGAGGAACTTCTCTAAATGATATCCCACTACGCATATGTCCAACCTCTGTGTCATTGTCATTGTCTGAATTTTTGAACATTATCTTCTCAGTCGACCAACTACTATATTTTCAAGATGTTCTTCTCGTGCAATAACATCTTGATATTCAACTTCAAAAAGTGTAAAAAATTTCCTCAAGGTCCCTTAAATAAATATCTCTCTGCTTGGCTATATGACTCTACTATGTCAACAAAAAACTCAGTAATATACACTCCAATGGTGCTATCCAACCATTTATCTACTTCACTTGACATGATGTTATCAAATCTCTTGACCTTCTTGATCAGCGTTGTTGTCCAAATCACAAGTGGTATGAGTTTGATCTCAAACTGGGTATCTGCTAATCTGGCTAGCCACTCATATAGCTCCTGATGAGTACCTAAAGAGCATATACTCAACCTCACATGACCATACCTCAAGAAATCATTAATATCCAACCTTAAAAAAGCATATAATCATACCTTTTACTTTTGTAGAAGACTCTACTATACCTTAAATCTATCAAACATTCCTGTAGACTCTCCTCAGCTCCCGCATCCTGATGCAAACCTCATCCTTTAGATCTGTATTTTTCTCATGGGACGAATCCTGTTGTCTAGCAGGGACTCGCATGCCGAGTCATGTGCAACCCACGGGGGTGCCTCATGGGACACTAGTATTTTGACCTGCTGGGATAAGATAAATTAGAGTTTTTCAAAACCCTCACTCTCCTCTACAATCATGAAACTTTGTCGTCACTTCTCCTTCGTCGCTTCATATTTGTGCTACCTTGGATTTGTCAATGAAGTTCCTTCCAAAAACCTTTCACAAGATAAATATTCAATGTATGCAATAGGTGCTAATAGGAGTTCATTGATATCTTATTTATACTTCCCAAGTTCCTTCCTTTAGGGGCTATCTTGTAGATGTTTTACCCATTTTCCCTCATTTACGGCTAATCCACATTCTTGTTGCAACTACTTTACCCATAATTAGTAAACTCATAATTTATTTGTTACAACTAATTTCTCCATAATTAACTTTTTGTTACAACCACTTTGATGAGCAAACTTCCTGAATGCTTTCTAGAGGCTTCTAGAATAATTGACTTCTTGTTGACCTTCTAGAAGTTTCTAGATTATTCTTGGGAGTCCTCCAATCTCTAAAATTCCATATCTCCTCAACTGTAAGGATCCATGTGATGTACCACCTATCACTAGAAATGACATGACATGTACTATCCATCTATCATAGTCTTACTTGCAAATACATTAAGCTTCATGTATTTATTCCCTGATCAATTGTGGGTTCCATGGCCTTCAAGGCTACTGGAAATTTTACTGGACTTGCTCCAAGGGTTGAAATCAATGAAAAAGGGTAAATTCCCTTTGGGGCCGCTCCCTTGTCTAAATTTTCCTTTGGGATTCTCCCCTATCTGAACTGTCCTTTGGGATTCTCCCCTTGTCTACAAGATTTGAATATTTCTCCTGCCATTTTTTTCTTCATGGTGCTTCCTCATGTAAATACACAACATATATGAAAATCACTCAAAAATTCACTGTGGATTAGAAACTGCTCCAATTTTATGTCGAAGATACTCAAATGTCTCTCTTGGGAGAGGTTTGGTGAAGATATTTTCAATCTTCTCTTTTGTCCCAACATACTCGACCTTGATGTTCTTCTCTCCAACCTATTCTCTTAGAAAGTGAGACTTGACCAGAATATGTTTCGTCTTGGAGTGCATCACTGGATTCTTTGATATACTTATGGCGTTGGTGTTATCACAAAATATCAAAATGGGCTCATCATATTCAACCTCTATATCCTTCAAATTTTGTTTTATCCATAGTACATGAGTACAACATATTGTTGCTGAAATATACTCCACTTCTACTATAGACAAAGATACTAATGATTGTTTCTTGCTCAACCATGATACCAAGAACTCACCCAAGTAGAAATATGCTCCACTTGTACTTCTTCTATCATCAATGCAACCTGCCCAATATGAATCTGTGTAGGAAAGAATAGATAGATCGTTCCCTTTTGGATACCATAAGCCAAATTGTTATGTACCTTTGAGATATTTGAATATTCTCTTCACTGCCATAACATGTGATTCCTTTGGTGATTCTTGAAATGTTTCAACCTATTGAACTACATGCATCACATCTGGTGTAGAAACTTTCACATAGAGTAAGCTTCCAATAATTGATTTGTATTGTCTTTGGTCCGCATCCTTAGAATAGTCATCCTTACTTAACTTGCAACTTGTCTGTACAGGAGTACTAACTATTTTTCAATATTCCATTCCAAACCTTGTTAGCATTTCTTTGATATACTTGGTCTGAGAAATGAAGATACCTTTTTTTCTCTGACATATTTGTAGTCCCAAAAATAAATACAAATCTCCAAGTAATGACATCTAGAACTCATTTTGCATGTCTTTGGAAATTTTTTGACTCTTCCTTTCATCATGACTTCCAAAAATAATGTCATCAACATAAACTTCAATTATCAGGATACTATCTTGATTTAACTTTATGTAGATATTGTTGTCTTCATTTCCTTTCCTGAACCCTTTGTTGGCATAGGGGCAGACCCATGTTTCAACTCTAATAGTGCACCCACAAGCCCTAACTACTAGCCCTTTCGGAAACACCTGCAAAGAAGATGCAGTCTCACTCGAAGTAGCTATAGGGGGTTGCAGAACACAGGTGTCTACAACCAGAGGAAATGCAAAGTGGATCCAAGGCAACAAAACACAACAACTTAGTTATTCTTTATCTTCCTTAAGCCTACTGCACGACTATATCTCATATCTAACACAATATTTCATTTAAAGTATATCAAAGAGAAAAAGAACACCAAATCCATCACACACAGCAACAAGGTAGACAGGGTTCACCCTCTCCCTAGGGCTACATCCACAGAACTATGTTTCTTGATATTATATGAAAACATACAGTTCTATTTATGCACTTAGCTTATAGATCTCTCTGATGTGTGGTAGGAGGGCAGCAATGAACCATTCCTTGCTCTTATCATCTGGGATCTGAAAATTCAACCGGCCCGTTAAGGTCTTAAACCTCTAATCAAACTCCTAAACAGGTTTAGATACTCTCTGTTTTATTTCGTTCAATTTTGTAATGCATTGTGACTCCGACTTGGGTTTCTTGAATTTTGCAACCAACACAGTCTTGATCTCATTCAATGGTTTAGGCTATGCAATTCCTTGGACAAGTTTCATGTACCATCTCAGTGTGCAGTCTCTTAGGGTAGTACTAAACTGATCTCTCTTGATAGTTTCATCAGTGACAGTATTAATACTCCATACGGCTTTGCATAAAAACCAGTGCTAATCAGGATCTTCAGATCCATCTCCTCTAAAGGTGGGTAGCCTCATTTCATCTGCCATATATCTTCCTAGGTTTCTTGACTAAGTATGTACTGAACTACTTGTACCAGTGCTCTGATTTCTCTGATAACTTAGGTTTCTCTAGTTACTTAATGCTGCTATAACAACAAGAGGAGTAATAGTACTCACTTTAACAGTCTACGCAGTTCTTGAAGTTACTGATTCTTCTTGGTGAAGTTATTCAGTATTTTATTCCTCTTCCCTAGCGGACTCATAATGTTTCTCGTTCAACAACTCTTCTTCTTCCCCACTGTAGAACCCTTTGTCCTGTACTAGTGGCTCATGATTCTCCACATACAGGTTCACCATAGGAACTTCTCTAAATGATCTCCCACTACGCGTATGTCAAACCTCTGTGTCATTGTCGCTGTCTGAATTTTTGAACATTATCTTCTCAGTCAACCAACTACTGTATTTTCAAGATGTTCTTCTCATGCAATAACATCTTGATATTCAACTTCAAAAAGTGTAAAAAAATTCCTCGAGCTCCCTTAAATAAATATCTCTCTGCTTGGATATATGACTCTATTATGTCAAAAAAAAACTCAGTAATATACCCTCCAATGGTGCTATCAAACCAATTATCTACTTCTCTTGACATGACGTTATCAACTCTCTTGACCTTCTTGATCAGCGTCGTTGTCCAAACCACAAGTGGTATGAGTCTGATCTCAAAATGGGTATCTGTTAATCTGGCTAGCCACTCATATAGCTCCTGATGAGTACCTCAAGAGAATATACTCAACCTCACATGACCATACCTCAAGAAATCACTAATATTCAACCTTAAAAAAGCATATAAACATACCTTTTACTTTTGTAGAAGACTCTACTATACCTGAAACCTATCACACATTCCTGTAGAATCTCCTCAGCTCCCACATCCTAATGTAAACCTCATCCTTTAGATCTGTATTTTCCTCATGGGACGAATCTTGTTGTCTAGCAGGGACTCGCATGCCGAGTCATATGCAACCCGTAGGGGTGCCTCATGGGACACTAGTATTTTGACCCACTGGGATAATCTAAATTAGGGTTTTTCAAAACCCTCACTCTCCTCTACAATCATGAAACTTTGTCGTCACTTCTCCTTCATCGCTTCATATTTGTGCTACCTTGGATTTGTCAATGAAGTTCCTTCCAAAAACCTTTCACAAGATAAATATTCAATGTATGCAATAGGTGCTAATAGGAGTTCATTGATATCTTATTTATACTTCCCAAGTTCCTTCCTTTAGGGGCTATCTTGTAGATGTTTTACCCATTTTCCCTCCTTTACAGCTAATCCACATTCTTGTTACAACTACTTTACCCATAATTAGTAAACTCATAATTTATTTGTTACAACTAATTTTTCCATAATTAACTTTCTGTTACAACCACTTTGATGAGCAAACTTCCTGAATGCTTTCTAGAGGCTTCTAGAATAATTGACTTCTTGTTGACCTTCTAGAAGTTTCTAGATTATTCTTGGGAGTCCTCCAATCTCTAAAAATCCATATCTCCTCAACTATAAGCATACATGTGACGTACCACCTATCACCAGAAATGACATGACATGTACTATCCATCTATGACAGTCTTACTTGCAAATACATTAAGCTTCATGTATTTATTCCTTGATCAATTGTGGGTTCCATGTCCTTCAAGGCTAGTGGAAATTTCTAGTGGACTTGCTCTGCGCGTTGACATCAATGAAAAAGGGTAAATTCCCTTTGGGGTCGCTCCCTTAACTAAATTTTCCTTTGGGATTCTCCCCTATCTGAACTATCCTTTGGGATTCTCCCCTTGTCTGCAAGATTTGAATATTTCTGCTGTCATTTTTTTCTTCATGGTGCTTCATCTTGTAAATACACAACATATATTAAAAGCACTCAAAAATTCACTGTGGATTAGAAACTGCTCAAATATTATGTTGAAGATACTCAAAGCTCTCTCTTGGGAGAAGTTTGGTGAAGATATTTTCAACCTTCTCTTTTGTCCCAACATACTCGACCCTGATGTTCTTCTCTCCAACCTATTCTCTTAGAAAGTGAGACTTGACCAGAATATGTTTCATCTTGGAGTGCATCTCTAGATTCTTTGATATACTTATGGCATTGGTGTTATCACAAAATATCAAAATGGGCTCATCATATTCAACCTCTATATCCTTCAAATTTTGTTTTATCCATAGTACATGAGTACAACATGTTGTTGCTAAAATATACTCCACTTCTACTATAGACAAAGATACTAATGATTGTTTCTTGCTCAACCATGATACCAAGAACTCACCCAAGTAGAAATATGCTCCACTTGTACTTCTTCTATCATCAATGCAACCTGCCCAATATGAATCTATGTAGGAAAGAAGAGATAGATCATTCCCTTTTGGATACCATAAGCCAAACTCTTATGTACCTTTAAGATATTTGAATATCCTCTTCACTGCCATAACATGTGATTCCTTTGGTGATCCTTGAAACGTTTCAACCTATCGAACTACATGCATCACATCTGGTGTAGAAACTTTCACATAGAGTAAGCTTCCAATAATTGATTTGTATTGTCTTTGGTTTGCATCCTTAGAATAATCATCCTTACTTAACTTGCAACTTGTCTGCACAGGAGTACTAACTATTTTTCAATATTCCATTCCAAACCTTGCTAGCATTTCTCTGATATACTTGGTCTGAGAGATGAATATACCTTTGTTGCTCTGACATATCTGTAGTCCCCAAAATAAATACAAATCTCCAAGTAATGACATCTAGAACTCATTTTGCATGTCTTTGGAATTTTTTTTACTCATCCTTTCATCATGACTTCCAAAAATAATATCATCAACATAAACTTCAATTATTAGGATACTATCTTGATTTACCTTTATGTAGATATTGTTGTCTTCGTTTCCTTTCCTGAACCCTTTGTTGGCGTAGGGGCAAAACTAGGTTTCAACTCTAACAGTGCACCAACAAGCCCTAACTACTAGCCCTTTCGAAAACACCTGTGAAGCAGATGCAGTCTCACCTGAAGTAGCTATAGGGGGTTGCAGAACACATGTGTCTACAACCAGAGGAAATGCAAAGTGGATCCAGGGAAAGAAAACACAACAACTTAGTTATTCTTTATCTTCCTTAAGCCTACTACATGACTATATCTCATATCTAACACAATATTGCATTAAAAGTATATCATAGAGAAAAAGAACACCAAATCCATCACACACAACAACAAGATATATAGGTTTCACCCTCTACGTAGGGCTACGTCCACAGAACTGTGTTTCTTGATATTATATGAAAACATACAGTTCTATCTGCGCACTTAGCTTACAAATCTCTCTGATGTGTGGTAGGAGGGAAGCAATGAACCATTCCTTGTTCTTATCATCTGGGATCTGAAAATTCAACTGGCCTGTTAAGGTCTTAAACCTCTAATCAAATTCCCAAACAGGTTCAACTACTCTCTTATTTATTTCTTTCAGTTTTGTAATGCATTGTGACTCCGACTTGGGTTTCTTGATTTCTGCAACCAACACAGTCTTGATATCATTCAGTGGTTTAGGTTGTGCAATTCCTTGGACAAGTTTCATGTACCATCTTAGTGTGTAGTCTCTTAGGGTAGTACTAAACTGATCTCTCTTGATAGTTTCATCAGTGACATTATTAATACTCCATACGGCTTTGCATAAAAACCAGTGTTGATCAGGATCTTCAGATCCATCTCCTCTAAAGGTGGGTAGCCTCATTTCATCTGCCATAGATCTTCCTAGGTTTTTTGACTGAGTATGTACTGAAATACTTGTACCAGTGCTCTAATTTCTCTGATAACTTAGGTTTCTCTAGTTACTTAATGCTACTATAACAACAGGAGGAGTAATAGTACTCACTTCAATAGTCTGCGTAGTTCCTGAAGTTACTGATTCTTCCTGGTGAAGTTATTCAGTATTTTATTCCTTTGCCTGAGTCGACTCATAATGTTCCTCGTTCAACAACTCTTCTTCTTACCCGTTGTATAACCCTTTGTACTTTACTAGTGGCTCGTGATTCTCCTCAAACACTCTCACCATAGGAACTTCTCTAAATGATCTCCCACTGCGCGTATGTCCAACCTCTGTGTCGTTGTCACTATCTGAATTTTTGAACATTATCTTCTATGTCGACCAACTACTGTATTTTCAAGATGTTCTTCTCATGCTATAACATCTTGATATTCAACTTCAAAAAGTGTAAAAAATTTCCTCGAACTCCCTTAAATAAATATCTCTGTGCTTGGCTATATGAATCTACTATGTCAACAACAAACTCAGCAATATACCCTTCAATGGTGCTATCAAACAATTTAACTACTTCTCTTGACATGACGTTATCAACTCTCTTGACCTTCTTGATCAACATCTTTGTCCAAACCACAAGTGGTATGAATCTGATATCAAACTAGGTATCTGCTAATCTGGCTAGCCACTCATATAGCTCTTGATGAGTACCTCAAGAGAATATACTCAACCTCACATGACCATACCTCATGAAATCACTGATATCCAACCTCAAAAAAGAATATAATCATACCTTTTACTTTTGTAGAAGACTCTACTATACCTGAAACCTATCACACATCCCTATAGACTCTCCTTAGCTCCTGCATCCTGATGCAAACCTCATCCTTTAGATCTATATTTTCCTCATGGGATGAATCCTGTTGTCTAGCAGGGACTCGCATGCCGAGTCATATGCAACCTGCGGGGGTGCCTCATCGGACACTAGTATTTTGACCCACTGGGATAAGCTAAATTATGGTTTTTCAAAACCCTCACTCTCCTCTACAATCAAGAAACTTTGTTGTCAATTCTCCTTCGTCGCTTCACATTTGTGCTACCTTGGATTTGTCAATGAAGTTCCTTCCAAAAACCTTTCACAATATAAATATTCAATGTATGCAATAGGTGCTAATAGGAGTTCATTTTTATCTTATTTATACTTCCCAAGTTCCTTCCTTTATGGGCTATCTTGTAGATGTTTTACCTATTTTCCCTCCTTTACGACTAATCCACATTCTTGTTGCAACTACTTTACCCATAATTAGTAAACTCATAATTTATTTGTTACAACTAATTTCTCCATAATTAACTTTTTGTTACAACCACTTTGATGAGCAAACTTCCTGAATGCTTTCTAGAGGCTTCTAGAATAATTGATTTCTTGTTGACCTTCTAGAACTTTCTAGATTATTCTTGGGAGTCCTCCAATCTCTAAAAATCCATCTCTCCTTAACTGTAAGGAGCCATGTGACGTACCACCTATCACTTGAAATGACATGACATGTACTATCCATCTATGACAGTCTTACTTGCAAATACATTAAGCTTCATGTATTTATTCCTCGATAATTTGTGGGTTTCATGGCCTTCAGGGCTACTGGAAATTTCTACTGGACTTGTTCCGAGGGTTGAAATCAATGAAAAAGGGTAAATTCCCTTTGGGGCCATTCCCTTGTCTAAATTGTCCTTTCGGATTCTCCCCTATCTGAACTATCCTTTCGGATTCTCCCCTTGTCTGCAATATTTGAATATTTCTGCAGCCATTTTTTTGTTCATGGTGCTGCCTCATGTAAATACACAACATATATGAAAATCACTCAAAAATTCATTGTGGATTAGAAACTTCTCAAATTTTATGTCAAAGATACTCAAAGGTTGATCCAGGTGGATATCGGGGGCCACCCATCTTTTCCAAATGGCTCAAAACAGTTTTCTGGCCATTTTGGCAATTTACTATTTTTAGCAGGTTTTAACTTCCGGGACCATTTTGAGGGCCTAAATGAAGGTTTTTCGAGATCGAGGTTCTAAATGATAGCCAAAGGCATGATTGAGGCCCCAAAATGAATCTCCTCGACGATACCTTTCCAACGAGCTATCACACGCCTAAAACGGAGATCGTATGCAAAAGCTACGACCCCGGGAAGTTGATGCACCAACTTACCCAAACGGGGCCCACATGAATTTTGGCGCTTCATCTCCTAGGGTTAGGTTTTTGGATGTCTAGGACTTTTGGCATTCCTGTCTATTGTAAAAGGGCCTTCCGAGCCTCATTGTAACCATCTTCTTGCGAATGCGAGTAGCCGTCACATCTCTTCTCAGAGATAAGCTGCCACCATTCTAGCGAGTCTTTCACTCTGTATTTTTACAGTCTCTGTACATTTCTTTCATTAATAGAAATCGTGTATTACTGTATCTCTGTGTTTATGGTTGCATCTCTGATATATTTATGTTATATTATTGGATATACGTAATATCTCTGTGCATTTCTTTATTATATCTCCGCTCTCATTTCGTGCCGAAAATAATCCGGATCAAAGGTCTCTCTTGGGAGAGGTTTGGTGAAGATATTTTCAATCTTCTCTTTTGTCCCAACATACTTGACCCTGATGTTCTTCTCTCCAATATATTCTCTTAGAAAGTGAGACTTGACTAGAATATGTTTCATCTTGGAGTGCATCACTGGATTCTTTGATATACTTATGGCGTTGGTGTTATCACAAAATATCAAAATGGGCTCATCATATTCAACCTCTATATCGTTCAAATTTTGCTTTATATATAGTACATGAGTACAACATGTTGTTGCTAAAATATTCTCCACTTCTACTATAGACAAAGATACTAATGATTGTTCCTTGCTCAACCATGATACAAAGAACTCACCCAAGTAGAAATGTGCTCCACTTGTACTTCTTCTATCATCAATGCAACCTGCGCAATATGAATCTGGTTTAGGCTGTGCAATTCCTTGGAAAAGTTTCATGTACCATCTCAGTGTGTAGTCTCTTAGGGTAGTACTAAATTGATCTCTCTTGATAGTTTCATCAGTGACATTATTAATACTCCATACAGCTTTGCATAAAAACCATTGTTGATCAGGATCTTCAGATCCATCTCCTCTAAAGGTGGGTAGCCTCATTTCATCTACCATAGATCTTCCTAGGTTTCTTGACTACGTATGTACTGAACTACTTGTACCATTGCTCTGATTTCTCTGATAACTTATTTTTCTCTAGTTACTTAATGCTACTATAACAACAGGAGGAGTAATAGTACTCACTTCAATGGTCTGCGCAGTTCCTGAAGTTACTCATTCTTCTCGATGAAGTTATTCATTATTGTATTCCTCTACCCTAGAGGACTCATAATTTTCCTCGTTCAACAACTCTTCTTCTTCCCCGTTGTAGAACCCTTTGTCTTGTACTAGTGGCTTGTGATTCTCCTCAAATAGGTTCACCAGAGGAACTTCTCTAAATGATCTCCCACTGCGCGTATGTCCAACCTCTGTGTCGTTGTTGCTATCTGAGTTTTTGAACATTATATTCTCGGTCGACCAACTACTGTATTTTCAAGATGTTCTTCTCATGAAATAACATCTTGATATTCAACTTCAAAAAGTGTAAAAAATTTCCTCGAGGTCCCTTAAATAAATATCTCTCTTCTTGGCTATATGACTCTACTATGTCAACAACAAACTCATTAATATACCCTCCAATGGTGCTATCAAACCAGTTATGTACTTCTCTTGACATGACGTTATCAACTCTCTTTACCTTCTTGATCAACGTCATTGTCCAAACCACAAGTGGTATGAGTCTAATCTCAAACTGGGTATCTGCTAATCTAGCTAGCCACTCATATAGCTCCCGATGAATTCCTCAAATAAAATCTAGTGTATATCGGTAAGCTATACCTTCCCAACAATCCTCTATACTAAGATTATGGTTCTGATTCTGGGATTGAGTGAAGTCATTTTCTTGATATTCTATCCACTTTTGAATCTCTATCTTCGATGGAAACCATCTTGACATCCCCTTAAGAACATCCCCATCCCGTCAATGGAACCATTTGTTGGCACAGGGGAAGACCTAGGGTTCATCTCTAATAGCACACCAACAAGCCGTAACTACTGGCCCTTTCAGAAACACCTGTGAAGAAGATGCAGTCTCACCTGAAGTAGCTATAGGGGGTTGCAGGACACATGTGTCTACAACCAGAGGAAATACAAAGTGGATCCAGGGCAACAACACACAACAACTTAGTTATTCTTTAACTTCCTTAAGCCTAATACAGAAATATATCTTAGATCTAACACAATATTGCATTAACAGTATATTAGAGAGCAAAAGAACACCAAATCCATCACACACAACAACAAGATATACGTGGTTCACCCTCTCCCTAGGGCTACATCCACAGAACTATGTTTCTTGATATTATATGAAAACATACAGTTCTATCTGTGCACTTAGCTTGCAGATCTCTCTCTCTATCTCCCCTCCTTGCGCACCCAACTGCAGGGTTGATCTTCACAACCAGCTTAAGATCTTACAATACCCAAAGTCTCTCACATGCATCACTTCTCTCTCACACAACAATAATCACCCATAACCTCAACCAACTCTGAACCACCCCTCCCTAGTCCTCTTGACCTTTATTTATACATTACAATGATTTACCGACAACCTTAGGCCAAAACCTAGGTGTCAAAACCCTAAATGCCAAAACCATAGGTGTCTAAAACCCTAGGTCAACTTGACCCACATTTACAGGGCTTCACCAACCTATCTTTCCTTCTTTTCTGCACAGTGCTCCAAAGCATCCATTCGTGGATTTTTCTGCTTGTTGAGTTTTCCACGATCCCTCTTCCTTGATGATCTGTTGTCCTTGATCTCCTCATCCAACAACTTGATTTATCTTACTTTTCTCCTTCTTTTCTTATTTTTGGCCACTTCGACCCAATCTCTGTCAACTTGTCTTCCGTGCAGCTCGTACTTCGTGCTTCTTCCTTAATATTCGCTTTCTTTCATAACTAAGGGCCAACACCCTTTCTATTGTAAGTATCTATCTAGTCTTGAATACCATGCTCTGGGGACTTGTTTGAAATCATGTAGTTCCTTCTTAAACCTGCAAACATGATTTTATTTTTCCAACAACTGAAATCCTTCTTCATGCTCAACGTATACTTCTTATTATATCTCTCCATTTAGAAAGGTTGAATTTACATCCATATGATACACTTTGATATTTTTGGAACATACATAAGCTAGAATCAACCTGATTCCTTCCATTCTGGAAATTCGGTAAAAGGTAGCTTCAAATTATATACCTTGAACCTGAGCGTATCCTTTATATAACAATATTTCTTTGTTCCTAGTAACTTGTCCATGCTCGTTCAATTTGTTTTCGAAGACCCACTTTGTACCAATAATGTTTTTGTTCTTTGGCCTTGGAAAAAGTTCCCATGTGTCATTCTTCTCTATCTGGTCCAATTATTCATTCATATCTTTGATTTGGTATTCATCCCTGATGGCTTCTTCATATCTTCGATAGCAGTCCTAGGTGTTGTTGTTTTGGTGAACGCATTCTTCTTTGGGTTTCAACTCCTGCATCTTTATTCCTAATTATCTGTTCTGGTGGATGATGTTTTTGCACTCATCTTCTAGGTGTATTTGGAGGTGCCTAAATATATTTCTACTCTTTCTCTACCTCTTACTTCTCTTCATATTCATTTTCTTCTTAACCTACTTCTTCTTCTTTCAAATAATCTTCGTTATCGTGTTCCACTAAACCTTTGCTTCCTTATTTTGTCCTCCATCCATCTGTTTCATCAATCGCCACATTGATGATTTACACTATTATGTTGAGTCTTATATTGAAGCATTTGTATGCTTTTATTTTTCTTGAGTACCCAAACATTATTCCTTTATCAACCTGAGAGTCAAATTTTCCAATCTTGCCATCTTCTCTTTTGATATAAATTTTCTTATGAACACTCTGAAATGCTTCACATTTTTTGGTCTTCCTTTCCATAGCTCATAGGGAGTTTATCATTATTATTTATAAGCATTATTATGTTCTTAATATGCATTGTTGTATGTATTTATTGTACCCAAAATACGTCCTTCAACTTGGAATCTTTCAACATGGTCCTGAAAATTTCCGATACAGTTCTGTTTTTCCTTTCAACAACTCAATTTTGTTGAGGTGTCCTGGATTTTTATAACTGTCTCTTTATACCATGTTTGCTACATAAATATATGAATTATTTTTGGGTGCATGACCATTTTTGAATAAAATCAGCATGTGTAAGGAAGATGTGCATGCAGGAAAAGAAACACGTGTAAGGTAGACGCGCATGTAGGGAAAGCATCACATGCAAGACAGACACACATGCGAGAAAAGTAGCATGTTCAAGACAGATGCACCTGAAGAAGAGGAAAGCATGTGAAGTGTGCATGAAAAAATACATATCCATGATAGGGTTAAGGTTTTGGTAAGAATATGTAATGGTTGGTAAGCCATGAACAAGTATAAGTAGGTACCTAGGAGGTCTAGGTTAGGGTTGGTCATTGTTACTATGTCTTTCAAAGATAGAATGACTGAAAATCGGTTTTGTTTTGTAAGTTGTTGTGTTGGGGAGAGGAAATAGGGTAGATATTTAGGGTTAGATCACAGGATGAGGATCCTGGTGTGATATAGTCTGCCTCATTGTAAATATCGACCTGTTTGATGGAGAGTTGTAATGCATTTGGTGTTGTAGTTTTGGAACCACCATAATAAAAGAGCAAAGCAGAAAAATATTTTTGGGCATAGCATAGGAGGTGTGAACCATGGTATATCATGTGTTATGGGATTGAGTATTGTGTATTTCCTTTACTGTCAATGATTATATGTTAGACAAATGGGTGAATGACTAGTTAGATATGCTATTTTACATGCATGAATAAGAATGACAGGGTATTCAATATATGTTGAATGTTAAAGTAACAAATGAAGACCACAGAGTTTAAACCCATATCCCCACTCATTCCCAAGATTCAATCACTTGATCATTGAAACCACCAATAGAACTATCTCGGGTGAGAACGCGCAGTGCACTTTGTGTACTGCGTTGCCTTCTGGTTTACCAGAGGGGTCGATCGTTTTAAATGGGTTTTGTTGGAAAACATGGTAGATATGAACCTGGGTCACCCCAATAAAGGTAGTAAGAATATTAGAACACCAACAAATGGTTATGTTGTCGGCTGGAACAAAATGGGATTGAGTGAATGAGATCTACTGGAGAATCCTGACAAGAATGTTAGATCTGCTAAGGAAATGTTAAAAAGAATGAGATTATAAAAGGGGATGTTTATACCATGGAACCCAATGAAGGAGGATATCAAGAGATGGTTGAAACCAAATGAGATGGAATTTCCACAGAAAGATAAAAAAAAATTGAAGTTAACATCGCGCAAATATTTGGAAAAGTACGTATTGAGCGACTTGCATGAAGTATTTTTTTGTGATTTCCCGCATGTGTTGTAGGAGTGTATATTGAGTTTGAAATAAAACCACCCTACAAATTGGATCAGACAACTAGAGTGTAACTATGTGGAGATCGCACAGTTACAACAAGTTGACAATAAATTTACACATGCAATAGATTTCTGGTTAGACAACATTGTTGTAGGATTTATCATAGAATTTGCAGTAGATATTGTGAATTCTTATAGTGCAGAAGAGAAAGAGTTCTTGAAGGGACCTTAGAGTTAGGTATATCATATTCTTGTATACTTCCATCAAGATTTTACTGTATAAAAAAGGTGTAATGACAATGGAATCAGACAACTAAACTTCCTTGCGTGCATGGGAAAAGGGGGGAAGCACTGACAAGAGATGGAGAAATGGAGGAAGATATGGATAAAGGAAAGAAGGAGGAGGCCTTGGATCCAATCATTATGGAGAAAGACTAGATCACACAGATCATAGAAAAAGTTAGAAGAACACACAATGGATCACCCTACCAATACAAGATGAACAATAAGAAGAGAGCCATAATTGTGAGGGAAGGGGTCACAAGTAATGAAGAAGAGGTAGAGGATATTTAGGCTATGGCGAATATTGAGAAAATCCTGCACACAACATATGAAAGGAAGAAAATAGGTCCAAGGGAAGGAAATGAAGGAAGAAATCCTATCCATACCAGTTTCAATGTGGAATCCATAAACCCATGTGGGACTAATACACCCGAAATAACACCATCGTTTAGAAAACTAAATTTCAGTGGAAGAAACATAGTAGGAAGTACATATACACAAGGAGAAACAACTAGGGGATCTAGTTCATGAAGCATTAGTCAAGGATCTACACCACGTGGAGATAGTAGTTCATCATTCAGGATGGTAGGACATGATCCCACGATTAGGTTACCATAATTCAAGGGAGAGGCATCTGATGACCCTGAGAAGTAATTGTTCATCTGTGAAAATATCTGGGAAGAAAATCAAATCACAAATGAGGATACAAAACTTGTGCAGTTAGCTATCACACTAAGAGACCATGCAATGGATTGGTACATGAGCTTACCTACAAACAGTCCACCAAGAACAACTAGAACGATTGTGGATATCAATAAGTTGTTGATAAATGAATTCCATATTCCTAGCTTAAAGGATCAGTACATGAATGAGATGATAGATATCAAACATAAACAAGGGGAATCTGTCTAGGAGATTGACCAGATATTCAAACAATTGAAGGGAAAGTTGAAGTATGTCATGACAAATATGCAACATAGACATCTATTTGTGAATTCCCTGCTACCAAACTTGAAATACCCTTTGAGACATCAAAAGTTTCAAACTTAGGGAGAGGGTCTGCAGGAAGTCTTCCAACTAGAAGAGAACCAATACCAGAAAAAATGTCCAACAATAGAGGAGATGAAGGAAGATCTGAAGAATTTAACATTTCAATTGAACCAAAACATGAGTAAGGACAAAAGAGAAGTTATTTTGTGTACCACATGTAGGACATAAGGACATCATAAGAACGAGTGCCCAATGTACACGCAGTACATGGAAACATGACTACCAAACCCTTTGCTGAAAGGAGGACTATGGTGTGAGATATGTAAGAAACAAGGGAATGAACCATATCATTATCCAATGATGCAGAAATACTAGATTGTGCCTAAGAGTTCATATTGAAACTTTTGCAAGTTAGTAGGCCATGATAACAAATATTGCAGGAAAATGGAGCTGATGAGGGAAAGAACATCAAACACCTATAGGGTGCAGTCAGAAATGAAGATAGGGAAATATGCACCACATTTTAACCAAGTACTAGCCTCATATAACACTACACCACATCAATATAACACTGCACAACCACAATCCAATACCGCACAACCACAATATAATCATGTGCAGTATAATCAGGTGCCTCCATACAATGCCCCTCAAGGAGATCGAGTTGGCTACAAAGGTGGAGGATGAGGTAGAGGAATATTTGGAAGAGGCAGAGGACATGTGATATTCTATAAATGTCAATAACTAGGACACTATGCAAGATAATTTCCACTTCCACCTGTGACATGTATGTATTGACGTGCATCAGATCATGACATAGAAGATTGTCCAACACTCTTGGGGAATATTCAGGAAATGAGGAATCAAAATAATCAGAAGGTTCAATGGATTTCTACTGAAGAAAGGGATGATGGAAGAAATATCAACATACTTACACGTGGAGGAGATAAAACAGGAGATGATGCAGTAAGAAAAGATCCAGCAAAACACCAATGGGTGAAGAATAATGTTGAACCACATAAGAAATTTGATGCGCAGAATGAAAAGGAGCTATTCAAGCAAGCCATATAATAATTATTGAAGCCATACATTGCATCTATATCAACTATGGAACATACTCAGGATGTACCAACGTACGAGATGCCTTCATCATTGGATAAAACTAATGAAGCACAACCCCTAGGACAAGTAAGTACCATAAAGGATTTTCTGCAATCCTTTGTTAAACTACTAAATGATCCATCATATGTTAAAGTATTACAAATTATGTTAGAAATATGTAACATAGATGTAGAGGGAAAGATGGAGTAGAAAACAATTAATCACTTGCATACAAGGAGGAGGACAAGTAGAGAGTTCAGACTGAATTCCAACATTGGAGATTTCAACATGGGGGATATTATATTGGATTTAGGCTCCGAAGTAAATGTGTTACCCAATAAGACATGGAAATATATGGGATATCCCACATTATGATATTCACTTGTTCATATGAAACTAGCAAATCAACATAGGGTTCTTCCAACTGGAAGGCTAAAGGGTGTGACAATAGATCTTGATGGAGTGTGCACTAAAGCCAATTTTGAAGTGATAGAAATAGTGGATGGCACAACACCTTATCCAACATTGGTTGGCTCGGATTGGGTGTTTGAAAACTAGGCCATAATCAATTTGAAGACAAGGAAGATGGCATTCAAGTTAGGAGAGTACAGATTCATTACACCATTAGACCAATCAGAAGGAGAAAGGTTTGTAGAAACCACTTGCTTAGACTTGGAGGAAATCAACCAGTTATACAGAACCGTCGCATGAGAAGAATATTATGTGAATCCAACTACAGATGGAGTACTAAGATGGAGAAACATCACATCATGTGCTTCAGACAATAGATGCAAGGTTGGAGAATTGGCATCAAAGATTACATGAAGTAACCACAAGAAGGTGCACAAGAATAGACCACATAGTAAGATGGGTAGGTACAAATATAAGAGAGCCTCCCATTTTTTATGGGGTGAATGAATTAGAAGAATTCCTAACAAGATACAAAGATGAAGTGTTATAAAATTAGATTCTCTTAGCTTTGGACATAGCACTCAAGGAAACACCTGCAAGTTGGTGGGGTGCGCACAAATATACAGTCAAGGACTGGTAACAATGTAAGCGATTACTACACATTAGATTCAGAGCAGAACATGGAAGCAATGAACTGAAGAGATATGATGGATAGAGGACACTAGAAAAACACTTGGAGAAGTGCAGAACACTATGGAAAATGACACCACCAGAAGAATGGCCTCATCACTTCATTCAAACATTGGAAGGAATTCTAGTAAACTGGTATGTAGACTAGGAACTGCACAGAGGCACTGCAGAATGGACAACATTACAACATAATTTTATAGTCACTTTCTCATTTAAACATGAGAACCCCAACATTGATTCAACACTAAAAAAAACTAGAGGGGTGATATTTATTAAGGAACCATAGGTTGAACTTATAACAAAGTATCAACAACAGAATAGACAGATAGTGAAAGAACTATTGTCATACTATCATGTGTAGGAAGAAGCACCAGATGAATATGACCCACGTGACATTAAAATTATATAAATTGAAGGAGAAATAGAGGTGGAAGGTCCATCTGTGGCATCATAAGTATTTGTTGTGCCAATCAAGGTGAAGAAAGTAAATATTGGGACAAATGATAATCCCAAAATGGCCAGTATTGGATATTACTGGGATGAACAAACATTAGAAATAATAACAGAGTTGTTGTGCAAGTACAATGACATGTTCCCAACAACCATTCACAGAGATGCAAAGGACTACTACCAGAGATGTGATGTATGTCATAGGGTTGGAAAACCTAATAGACAGGATGAGATGTCTCTAAGATCACAAGTAACTTTGCAAGCATTCGAAAAATGGGAAAAAGACTTTGTGGGAACAATAAATCCACCAAAACATAGGTCAGGAGCAAGGTATATCATTACTGCATCAGAGTACTTAATGAGATGGGCAGAAGAAACACCACTAAAAGATTGTAGTGCAGAGACAACAACACACTTCTTGTTTGAGCAAGTGATCACTAGATTTGGATTCCCAAGGATTTTGATGAGTGACCAAGGAAATCATTTCATCAATAGTATTATCAAGGTTATGACTGAGGAGTTTGAAGTCTATCATCAAAAGAGTACACCTTATCACCCTCAATAAAATGGAACAGTGGAAGCCTTTAATAAGATCCTAGAGAATGCTTTGACAAATATCTACAATGTCAATAGGGATGATTAGGACTTGAAGACACCAACAATATTATGGGCATACAGGACTACATGCAAAAGGTTGTCAGGATAGACACCATTCAGGTTGGTGTATGGACAAGAAGCAGTGGTGCCATTATAATTTTTGGTACCTAGTCTGCATGTAGAAACAATCTCCAACATGATAGAACGATGTGTAGTACAAGAAAGGCTAAGTCATATGATGGATATGGAAGAAGATAGTATTCTAATAGGATTTCACCAAGAAGTACAGAAATAAAGGGACAAATCTTGGCATGATAGACATATTAAAAGGAAGATTTTCAAGGAGGGAGACCTAGTCTTGGTGTATGACAATAAATTTCTTCAGCATCCAAGAAAATTCATAATGCATTGGTTGGGACCATATGAAGTGAAGACTATCAAAGAGGGGGAAGTTGTTGTAACATACCTGGCCACCCAGGTTGGGTCATGCCACCAAAATTATTTCATGCTCTGATACCATACTTCAACATCCCCAACACCCAACTAGGCTATGCCACATAAAATTTTCGAATTGTATGCAAATTAAACATATATACAAAAAAAATGTTGGAGAAATTTGTATATAAAACCTAAAACAGACAAATAAATTTTGTAAATGCACATATTCATATGGAAATAAGAGTAAACATATACATGCAACATAAACAAACATTACTCATAAATATAAAAATAGGTATAGACCACACATAGGAAAAACCCATAAAAATAAACACATACATAATAATGCAGCATGTAATTTAACACAAAATGGACACTTATCTTGGTAAAAATGTCACCAAATCCATGCATACCTTCCACGAACCTCCCAGCCTTAGACCATGTTTCTTATCACTCTCAACAGTGGGTCACCCCCGAGATGGGACTAAACTCCACCTGGGTAAGGGGATTCCTAACCAGGATGATGTGTCTCAGACAATAGGAAATACTTCGTCACAGGTGCTAACTCAAACTAATAGTCTATAGTCCCTCATTCCCCACATGCCTGTCCCACCCCAGGAAGTGTGCCCCTTCTCTGCTCAACAATCCTTCAGTTGCCCCACTTCCTTTCCGAGCTTCAACAATAGGCCGTACATGAGTCTCAGAGCCCTGTAGCTGCAGTTTATCACCTTCGTAAATCAATTCCCAACAATTCTCTCACCTAGAGATATTTTCTCACAGGCCTGACAACCTGCCTCTTCAATATCCCATGGGCCTGACAACCCGCTTCTTCATTCCATCTCCCAAGCTAACCAGGTATAGATACATGTATGGATACAGGTACAAGTATGGATGCAGGTACATGAAGGTATGGAGGACAATTGAATGAGTGAGTGAATGATGATGGAATGAATGGGAAAATGAAATAACTCCAAACTATATGTAGGCATTTTCCCAACTTGACACTTGTCATGTTGGGAGCTACTTTGGCCCACTTGTCCCCATCCTTAAAACTTAGGATAAAATAATTATCCATACCTTATACTTTAAGGAATATTAATGTAATATTATTTTTTGGCTTAATCTCCCTAGATTATCCCTTTTCCTTAACTTTTGTTCCCCCCCCCTTTCCCTAACTAGTGGAATTTAGTCCCCCATATTCTTTTATCATGGTCGGTCTATGCACAATGATGTATTTTATATTAATAATAAGACATATACAAAAACATGATCATTGGCCTTTAGCATCTAGGCTCTCCAACCTAATTCAACACATAAGCCTCCTAGCTTATAATAATTGGCTCACCAACCTATAAAACACAACATATACACAAAGGCTCACTGGCCTCAAAATCACACGCACTTAAGTTTGTTGCGCTCAGTATCCTGGAATGTGCACACTTCATCATTTTAGTGCATAGTACATGTGTGCACTATACCATGGAAGGTGCATACAAAAATGATATCAAACAACTCACCAGCTTAAGTACATTTTCATTTACAATTACAATTGGGTTCGGCCTAGGGGTATTACAATCCCCTCCTCTTATTTATGCATCGTTCTCAATGAATTATGTACACATATTAACAAGATTTCCAAAATCTTCAAAAATATGTCGTTATTTTACCTGCATTGCATCCTCATGGTCCCAAGTAGTGTCCTCAGGACCGTACTAGGTCCATTGGACCTTTACAAGCCCTATGGATCGATTCTTGATATTTTTTATTTTCCGGTCCAGAATGCATATCAAATGCACTTGGATAGTGCCTTCTTTCTTAACCTGAATCAGATTCCAATCAATTACATGATTAGCATCAAGTATATATTTCTTGAGAAATGATACATGGAATACATTATGAATAGACATAGATGCAGAAAATGAAATCATATAAGCTACTGTACCAATCATTTCTAGCATTTCAAATGGTCCACAATATATAACTGCCAACTTGGAACAGTTTCCCAACTTTAGTGAATTTTGTTGGCCTTAACATTCAAGAATACATGATCACCCACTTTAAACTCCCTGTGAGTTCTACCCTTGTTAGCATAGCTTTTCTACCTATCTTGGGCAGCCTTTAAATTCTGTTTAATTTTCAACATTTTCTTTTCTATTTCCTTGAGTGATTATGGCCCAACTACTGCTCTATATGTTGAGTTTTCCTAGCTTACTAGTGTGTTTCACCTTCTGCCATAAAGTGCCTCAAATGGGCTCATCTTTAGAGATGACTGGTACCCATTTTTATAAGCAAGATCTACTAAGTGTAGGTAGTCTTCCCATTTTGATGGTTTATCCATCACATACATCCTCAAAATATACTCAATCACTTGATTCACCCTCTTTGTTTTTTCATCTGACTCTGGATGATAAGTTGTGCTAAAATTCAAATTTGTTCCAAATCCCTTAAATAATATTTTCCAAACATTTTCATGTAAATTTTGGATCTCTATCAGACACAATTATCTTGGGTATACCATGTAATCGAGCAATTTCTCTCATATAAACATCAACAATGTTGGTTGTCTTGTGATTGAGCTTTACTGGAATAAAATGGGCAGCTTTAGTAAGCTTATCCACCACTACCATGATAAAATCATGTTGCTTGTTTGTTCTGGGAAGTTTGGTGATAAAATCCATTGTTACAACTTCCCATTTCCATTCAGGAATGGGTAATGGTTGTAGAAAACTAGTTGGGTGTCTATGCTCATCCTTTACCTTTTGACACTCCAAACATTTGGCAATAAAATCAACAACTTCTTTCTTCATGCATGGCCAATAATATTGGCTCTTGACAACTACAATGGTTTTCTGATAACCTAGGTGCCCAGCATAAGGTACATTATGCATTTCTCTCAATATAATATTTTTCAATTCCTAGGAATTTGGTACATAAATTTTTCCCCTGTATATGAGAATTTCATCATTTTAT
Source organism: Picea engelmannii (assembly GCA_009831015.1). Taxonomy (NCBI): domain Eukaryota; kingdom Viridiplantae; phylum Streptophyta; class Pinopsida; order Pinales; family Pinaceae; genus Picea; species Picea engelmannii. Next base: position 94,096 of record ML782140.1, on the reverse strand, counting down.
AGCTTATGGTATACAATTTTCTGCAGCAAAATACCTTGTTGTAATTTTTCCACTAATTCCTTGTATTGCAAATCTGATTTTGCAGCCTCCAAAATTCTGTCTTTCAAATCTTATTGGTACATGCTAATGGTTGTAGCATGCATCTCATGCACTCTTCTGTTGAGTGCATTAGCCACTTTTTTCTCTTTCCCCTTGATATGCTTTATATCAAAGTCATATTCACTAAGAAATTCTAACCATCTGCTTTTCCTAACATTTAGATTTGGCTGATCAAATAAATATTTCAGACCATTATGTTATGTCCTCAACTCAAACCTTTTCCCCATGAGGTAGTGCCTCCACTTCCTCAAGTCATGCACTATGTCTTCCAAATCCAAATCATGAGTGTCATAGTTCCTTTCATGCTCCTTCAACTTCCTTGATTCATAAAATACAACAAACCCATTTTGACTGAGGACTCCACCAAGTCCTTCTTTACATGCATCAATGCATACAATGAAGTCTTCATTTGGATCTACAATCCTTAGTATTGGAGAACTTGTTAATAATTGCTTCAATTGTTGGAAACTCTTTTCACAATTCAATGTCCATTGAAACTTCAGACCCTTCTTTTGCAAGGAAGTGATTGTGTGTGCAATCTTTGAGAATCCTTCAATAAACCTCCTATAGTAGACTGCAAGGCCCATGATTGATTTGACCTCTATCACATTGTTTGGCACTGACCATCCTATAATGGCTTCTATCTTCTTAGGATCCACTTCTATCCCATCCTCTGAAATGATATGTCCCAAATACTGAATTTGCTTCTCATAAAATGAGCACTTGGTCAATTTGGCATACATGTGATGCTCCCTTAATACTTGTAATACCATCCTCAAGTGTTGTTCATGCTCTTCCTTTGACTTAGAATATATAATAATGTCATCTAAAAATACAATTACAAACTTATCTAAGTATTATTTGAAAATGTTATTCATTAAACACATGAAGACAACTGGTGCATTTGATAATCCAAAGGGCACCACTTTGAACTCATAATGACCATACCTTGTTCTGAAATCAATCTTGTTGATGTCTTCTTCTTTAATTCTTACTTGATGATAACATGATCTAAGATCAATCTTGGAGAATATTTTTGCATCTTTCAACTGATCAAAAAGGTCATCTTCCTTGGAAAATGATACTTATTCTTCACAGTTACCTTGTTCAACTGCCTAAAGTCAATGCAAAGTCTCAATGTTCCATCCTTCTTCTTCACAAATAAAACAGGGGCACCCCAAGGTGACACACTTGGGCGTATATACCCCTTCTTCAAGAGCTGTTCAATTTCCATTTGAAACTCCTTCAATTATGGTGTACTCATCCTGTAGGGAGTCTTGGATACTGAAGCTACTCCAGACATCAAATTTATGGAGAAATCAATGTCTCTTTTAGGGGGTAATCTTGATATTTACTTAAACACATCTTCAAACTATTTTAGTATTGCATAATCTTCAATATTTGACACCTTATATTTAGGTGTCTCTCCCATATGAGATGCGAATATTTAACACCCTTTTTTGTAACATTTCTTCAACTGCAATGCTAAAATTTCTCTGATGATTACTGCCCTAGGAATTCCCTGCATTGTCCTTAGGTTCCCTTCCTCATCCAAGCAAGTAAATGTCTTGTTATGATATTCTAGGATAGCATGATGTTGGTCCAACCAATCCATACCAATTATACAGTCATAGGAAACTAAAGGAAATATGTTCAAATCTTCCCTAGTGTTCAGTCCATTCATGTCCATAGGACATGACTTAACCATCTCATTAAATTTTCTTTTGGCTCTAGTAGCAAGTTGTACCAACCAATATTTTCCATGCTTTATTCTTGTAAAATGAAAAGTTTCCACCATATTAGGATCTATATAACTATGACTAGCACCTGAATCAATTAAAATATTAATGGTTTGGTTTTTGATCATACCTTCCACTTCAATCATATCTAACTGATAATCTGCTTCCTTGTTGTCCATGGATGCATAGATCCTTGGTACATTTCTACCCATGTCTTCCACTATTTTAGCTTGATGTACATTATGAACATTCCTCACTTTTTCACCTCTGTGAGAGAAATCTATAAACATATGATCTCTTTTACAACCCCAACATTGAATAGGTGGTTGCCTTGGCCTTTGACCCCTGTCTCCATCAGTCAGGGTTCTCTGGAAGTTGGATGTCCCTAAGGATTATTTATGAAGAATGGTGGCTTAGTTCCCTTCTTCCTTTGATCCATATTAAGTTTCTTCTTGTTTTCCAAAGATTTTTGGAATTTTTTCCTTTCTTTTTTCTGATCATATAGGCATTTATCTCACCTTATGGTCTCCTCCAATGTTTTGGGATCATCATATTGTATTTTTTCACTAATGAATGATGGAAATCCACTCAAATACCTTTGAATATTAACTGTTTCATCCTTGATGAAAGATACATATTTCAACAGTTCTAAAAACCTTCTTTCATATTCATCTATGGTCATACTCCCAAGCTTGAGTTCAAAGAACTCTTTCATTTTCTTATCATAGTATCTCTTAGTCAAGTATTTATTTTCAAAATACTTCTTGAATTCCCTCCAAGTAACATTATTCTCTTTAATGTGTTTCACCTGCACAAGATGATCCCACCACATGGATGCCTTTCCCTTGATTTGATAGATGGAAATTCTTCCTTCTGCATGAGAAGAATAGTTATGCAATTGAAAATACTTGATCATGCCTAGCAATCATGTCTCTGCATCTTCATCCTTCGTGTTCTCACCATCAAATGTAGGAGGTTTGATTTTGTTCATTTCTCCTCATAGCTCATCCACCCCAGACATCTTATGCTTCCTGACAGGGGATGGAATTGAGTTGTTGTGTGATCTCTTATTGGAATGACTCAGGGAGTGATGGTGATGTTTGGTAACACTTCTTGTTCTTCTTTTCTCATCAGGAGACCTATGACTTCATGATTTGCTTGAGCCACTCTGCTTATCCAATTTATTTTCTATTATGTTCAAGCTCTGCATTAACATCATTTTGAAGTCCTCATGTTGCTCCTTGGATCTCATAATACTTTAATTATCAGCTTTATGGCTTTGTACATCCTTCTGCAAATTTTTAATGGTCTCTACCATATTCATGTTTTCATCCCTTCCTTCTCCATGTCCATTGGAATTTGTTCCTTCAATGCTCATATGGAAATCCATCCCTTTGATCCCATCTTCCTGGTTGTAAGCCCCCTATTCATATTCCATTCCTATTCACTCTGTGTTGATCCTTATATGATCTATTTGTTGTTAAATCTACAAAAATGTGTATCTAACAGAACTTTGTCAAGATAATTGTTTCAACAATTTCATGAAAATATGAACCATTCTGGTTCAATAATGCATCATATTTATTTCTTCTGATTTCCTGAAAATCGAATGCCCAGATCAATATTATGAGTGAATAATTATATTCTATTTTCCAAGACCTTTCCAATGCATGCTTCCATGCTCAATTCTTAGTCTTGAGTAGAAAGTTATGGTTATTTGAAAATTGTCCATTAATTTTTTTGTTCACTCTTCCACTTGGTTCAATTATGCACTGTAATTATGCATTTTTGCACCTACTCCATTGGATTTTTTGTAGTATCTCAATTGGGTTTTTTAATATACATATTTTGGATAGTTTGTCCAATTTTCACCTCTTTCTGGGTTCTGGGCTGCTAGTTACAGCCTGCTGAAGTTCTAGGCCAACTAGTGTTTTTGACCTAGAATGCTACAAGTACCTTATTTTCCATCTTAAACATTTTTAACAAGCCCAAAATTTTAATTAAGCTCTATTAATATTTTCTATGGTTCAATATCTTTCCATATATTTCTCCTATGCCTCAATCTGATTCCAGAGCATAAATTTATCGCCCTTCGAAGTTAGTTGGGTCTTAAAATTTACCCTCCACTATTTGTCCTATAACTTCCTCATAAAAGCTCCATTTGACGAATGGTTTACACCATTAGAAATATCTCTCCGAGATATTTCATTTGAGATCTAGAGACATATTGTACCTTGGTACACGTTGTTCTCAGATTTTTTGACTAGCTAAAAACATTGCTTAGAGCCTAAAAAACGCACTGCAAAAAGATGATCTTCAAACAATATAAAATATCCAAACGACTTCGCGTGCAAAAAATTGAACATGTACACCCATATTTAGCATGTGCAACAACACCATAAGGTATCGCATGCTACACACACCTATAACCAATGTTGATCACTTCTCTGTCATGCCAATAACTAGTGGTAACTACTTTTGTGTTGCGCACCAATATCCACCGCGCACAATTTTGGTTCTTGCACTAATACCAATTGCGTGCAATTTTTTTGTGTCATGCGCATTGCACTCTATGCCCTGCACTATGTATAAATTTAGTAATCCCCCACCGCACACCAGTACTCTACGCACACCCTTAATTAAATTTTTGTGCGATAACATATACCCATATTGTGCACGCACCAACAAAATTCCTCTCCACTCTATCAATATTGTGCACACCACACGTGCCATTATTATGTGTGCACACACCACATGTGTCAGTATTACACATGCACCACTCAATCCACCGCGCAATGCTAAATTTAGTGTGCACATCCGCGCACTGTTATTTTTCATGCATTGCCATCTGCACCGCGCAACGCCAAATTTAAGTGCGCAGACCCGCACGCCAATATTTTTCGTGCTTTACCACTTTGCACTGCGTAATGCCAAATTTAAGTGCGCAAACGCATGTGCCAATATTTTTCGTGCTTTACCAATTTGCACCGCGCAATGCCAAATTTAAGTGTGTAGGCTCATGTGCCAATATTTTCCGCGCATTACCACCTTGCACCTCGCAATGCCAAATTTAAGTGCACAGACTTGCATGCCAATATTTTCTGCGCTTTACCACTTTGCATCATGCAGCGCCAAAATTAAGTGCACACACCCATGCACCAATATTTTTCACGCAATGCCACTCTGCAGCACGTGCACCCGTACGCCAATATTTTTCCACATAATGTCACTCTACAATGCGTAGTGCCAAATTTTAGCGCGCGCACCCGCACGCTAATATTTTTCCACATATCACAATCTTTTCACTGCACATGAATTCCGCTGCAGAAATTGGGGCTTTTGCCTAACTTTTTCCCATTTTTTACCATAGACATTCTGCAACTATGAAATTTGTTTAGTTTCACCCGGATAACACCAGTTCAACCTCTGCAACAACAAATCGATTTTGGTTGACATTTTTGGAACATTTTTTTCCCAAACTCAATTCACAAATTGAGAATTCTAAATAAACTAATCTCACTCCATCTATCATGGATTCCCTATAACTTCAAATTCGACCAATTCCAAGTCTGAATTTGCTAGAACATATATTAAATCAAGAATATATCTCCACTTGGCCAAATTTCTAAATTTTCCCATGAATTTAATAACATAAATTGGGGTTTTTTCCCAATTCCACGTCGTTGCTTCTAAATTTTACCATGGATGCTCTGTAACTTGAAATTTGGCCATTTTGAAATCTATTCTCTGTGGAATTTCGCTTCAACTCTACTTGCTCGGCCCATCCAGGCTTAGTGTTGAAAACTGAAGCTTTGATACCATATTGTAACATACCCGGCCACCCATGTCGGGTCATGCCATTGAAATGCTTTCATGCTTTGATACCATATTGTAACATCCCCAACATCCAACTGAGCTATGCCACATAAAATTTTTGAACTGTATGAAAATTAAACATATACACACAAAAACTCTTGCAGAACTTTATATATAAAACTTAAAACAGACAAATAAATTTTGTAAATGCATAGATTCATATGGAAATAAAAATAAACATATACATACAACATAGAAAGGAATTACTCATAGATATAAAAACATGTATAGACCACACACAGGAAAAACCATAAAAATAAATGCATACATAATAATGCAGCATGTAATTTAACACAAAATGGACACTTATCTTGGTAAAAATATCACCAACTATGTGCATACCTTCCATGAACCTCCCAGCCTTAGACCATGCTACTCATCACTCTCAACAGTGGGTCACCCCCAAGCTAGGACTAAACTCCACCCGGGTAAGGGGATTCCTAGCCAGGATGATTTATCTGATACAACAGGAAAGACTCTGTCATAGGTGCCAAATCAAACTAACATCCTACAGTCCCTCATTCCCCACATGCCTATCCCACCCTAGGAAGTGTGCCCCTTCTCTATTCAACAATCCTTTGGCTGCCCCACTTCCTTTCCGGGCTTCAGCAACAGGCCGAACAAGAAGTCTCATCCATGTAGTTGCAGTTTAGCACCTTCATAAATAAATTCCCAGCAATTCTCTCACCTAAAGATATTTTCTCACGGGCCTAATAACCCGCCTCTTCAATATCCCATAGGCCTGACAACCCGCTTCTTCAGTCCATCTCCCAAGCTAACCAGGTATAGATACAGGTATGGGTACGGATATGGGTAAAGGTATGGATACAGGTACATGAAGGTATAGAGGACAATTGAATGAGTGAGTGAATGATGATGGAATGAATGGGAAAATGAACTAAGTCCAAACTATATGTATGCATGTTCCCAAATTGAAACTTGTCATGTTGGGAGATACTTTGGCCCACTTGTCCCCATCCTTAGAACTTAGGATAAAATAATTATCCATACTTTATACTTTAAGGAATATTAATATAATATTCCTTTTTTTATTAA
>ML782140.1:67431-87231 GCA_009831015.1 Picea engelmannii | reverse complement strand
AGTCCCCCATACTCTTTTATCATGGTCGTTCTATGCGCAACGATGTATTTTATATTAATGATAATACATATACAAAAATAGGCTCACTAGCCTTTAGCATCTAGGATCTCCAGCCTAATTCAACACATAATCCTCCTAGCTTATAATAACTGGCTCACCAGCCTATAAAACACAACATGTACACAAAGGCTCCCTAGCCTCAAAATCGTGTGCACTTAAGTTTGTTGCATGCAGTATCATGGAATGTGCAAACCTCATCATTTTAGTGTGTAGTACATGTGTGCAATATACCATGGAAGGTGCATACAAAAATGATATCAAACAACTCACAAACTTAAGTACATTTGCATTTACATTTACAATTGGGTTCGGCTTAGGGGTATTACAGTTGTACAATTGAAATATTTAGGAGGTACAAAACTAAGAGGAATGATCAATGGGAGTCGACTGAAACTGTATAGGGACAATCAAACTCATGTTACTTATAAATTTACCATGCAGCAAGAAGATATGTATATAGTGTATTATAGTATAAGTAAGGGAGAGAAAATGAGAAAAACAAATAAAAAGAAGAAAAAGAAGGAAATCCATAAAAAGTAAAAAGGGGATAAAAATAAAAATAGATCGACACACATGGAGGATCTTGATAGAATAGAATTGGTAGAACAAAACAGTGCACTGCAAGAAAACCAGGGTTTGAAAACATTGCGTGCAGAATAGAAATTAACAGGTAGAAAGGTAAAGCGTGTAGGAAACACAAAAAAAAGTGAAAAAGTAACAACTGTCAATGCGGCACAACTGTCACTTCCCCATCCCACTATAAAGTTGGAAAAAAGGAGGAAAGCAACCAATTGTATTATTTTCTAAGGAGAAGAACGTAGAGTTGAGCGGAAGAGAGACATAGTGCGAATTTGCACTACCATCTCTCGATTTGGAATCTTGTAGTTTGTATTTCCTTTCCATGTCACCACTGAGGGTTGGAGCACTGAGCAGAATCAAACGAAACACATGGAGTAGCACTCGGGTGCCAAAAACCAGAACAAGCGAGATTCTCACAGTGGTGGATGTGGACGAAATACACACATCTAAGTACGAGAAGACCACATTGCATGTGGAAGAGGAGAAGGAACCCGCATAGGAGCCCGAGCAGACCACATTGCACATGGAAGAGGAGAAGGAACCCACATAGGAGCCCGAGCAGCCGGAAGAGGACGTCGAACAGACGAAATCCAATGTGTCTAGGGGAAAAGGGCCACAACAAGAAGAACCAGCCATAGGTTCCACACAGCAGGGCCTAGAGCTGGAACTAGAACATGAAATAGAGAAAGAGGTCGTACCAAAGGGTAGGGTATCATCCCCATAAGGAAAGAAGAAGGTGCGAGCAGAGAGTAGTGTGCAGGGCGTACAATGCATACAAGTGGAATTGGCCATAGTGATGTCAAAAATTCCCAAGGGAGTGAATACTGAAGATAACATGGTAGGAGGAGTCGATAGCCTTAAATACTCTGAACATGATGTCTCTAACACCATAAAGTTCCCATATTTGGTAGCACAAAGCTACTTGGAGAAAAGAGGATAAGTCCCATCATGCACATCATTTTTGGATCTTGCGCAATGTATCATAGGACTGTACAACACCGATATCATGAACTTATTAGAAATACTGCACTTCGGGCACGAGAAACACATAAAACAATGTGTCAAACATCTGCTAGAAATGGTACATGGAGGCATCTTGTGGATGGATAGGAAAATTCCTATCAATGTCGACCTCATTGTTGTGATTACAGTGCTACCCATAGATGGGAAGAAGCTAGAACAATACCTAGAAGAAAAAACTAAGGTGAATGCCATCTCAGATGAGATCAAAGAAAAGTATGGCACATAAAGGGGTAATAGAGGCATCATGATCAACGACATCAATGATCCTATGACATGATTTGTAACGAGATTTATCGTTTGAAAATTAATGTGAAAGTGCCAAAAATAATAAGTGTCTGGACGAGTAGTAGCATCTGTAGCGCAATACACAAAGGGGATCTTGATGAGATGGGCCCCTTATCTATTGAACTCATTCCTTGAAGACCACAAGGACACGCAATACTGGGGCTCTGAGTTACACTATTCATGGTTACTCATCTTCATTTCACTTATGGGGTGGAAGGAACCCACATACAACATGTTCCTTCCAAGGATGGGAAAATGTGGCATAATGTGCTACACATCCCTTCGTAGTACAACTGATCCCAAAAATAAGAAAATTAACAGTGACATTTTTCTGATATACTTGATAGAGATCCAAAATAGAGTCGCAGAGACATGGAGGATTCCCATAGAAACTATCCATGTGTTTGCATAGATATCTAACTTATAGGCAACGTTCCATAGTATGTGGCTACAAGAAAATAGGGATCCAGCTAAGGAGTGGTTGCATTTGAAGTACTACGTAACAATGCAAGACATCTAGATGGAGGTCCAGGAATGGCTCGAGGAGTGCAAAGTGCCAAAAATCCAAAATACGGTGTCAAGAGCACAAACGAGGACACATGACAGAATAGTCCCTGTGCAATAGGTGGGCGAAAACGAAGCAAGAACCAAGAAAAATACGACATAGGTCCAAGAAGGGGATATAACTCCCATTAAAAAGAAAACCAGAATGAAGCCATCCCAACATGGTTCTACATAGGGATCATTGCGCATAGAGAAGACAACAAGAGAAGCAATAGAACAAGTGTGCCCAGAGGAAAAGCAAACAGAGACACAAGAAGTATAAATGGAAGATGGAGAAGGGCATGATACTGACAGTGATACAAAGATTTCAGAAGCATCTGAACCACCAAAGGCCCAAAGGAAGAGAATAGGGGAGCAACCAAGTGGTTCCAAAAATAAGGCCAAGGCTCACATGAAGCCCATGGAAACATCATTGATGGTAGATGGCATGGAGTTGATAGCCAAAACTATAGAGGATTGGTTTTCAGATGTGTGGGAGAACGCCGAGAACCACAAAGCTTCAATTTTGGAGAAAATCCCAGAGGTGCAAAACTGTGTTGGAGTAGTTAAAGGACAAAATAGAGTAGCAACAACAAAATACAACAACACCAGCCAAAGAAGCGGTACCAGTGGTCGAGATAGTGTAGATCACGGTGTAGGGGAGTGTAAACTTTAGGATTACTCTTAACATGTTGTTGATGGATGAGGAAACAACGCAAAGGACACTTAGATATATTGAGATTTTGGACTTGGCGTTGCCCAAGATTCCAACCAACTTTATAAATTACAAGTGAGGATCGCACAAGAAATTCAGTCCAGAGAAAGATTTGATGTAGAAAACTTACATTTGGCACAGGAAGACAACACTTCACTGAAGGGGGAACTTAGACAAGGAGGGGGAAAAAGAATAAGATAGCATAGCAGAAGATGAATGAGAAGGAAAGCCAGATCCACTCATTATTCCAAGCCATCTTGGACAACGAAGGAATACAAGGAGTGTTAGCACAGGAGGAACTACAGAAGATAGTGCAGACGATGCAACACCACAAGGACTAGATCAAAGAGTTGGAGGAGCGCGCAGTTCCCACAACTCCTAAATAAATCAGAGTGCAAAGGGATAAGAACGCGATATCTTCTACAAAGAGCATCGTGTAAAATAAACATAGGCTGATAGAACCACTGAAGAAGAGTGCCCAACTATGGACACATACTCTAGAGGATGGAAGCTTACAATAGTTGCAAGGGAAGGAGGAAAAACTACACGCAACCATGGAAGATGTCAAACAACGACAAATAACGATGTCACTACCAGAAAAGATCAATTTTTTTGTGGATATGAAAACCTTACAAGCAGAGGAAAAGGTAGTACAAGTGCAAAAGATGACGTGACATGCTTAGTTGGAGCCCCTGCAATAAAAGGAAAAATAACTAGTCGTCGAGATCAACGCAACAAAATTTAGTGTAGAGTGCATCACAGTGGAAGGAGGAGAGTTGCTACAAAAACCAGTCATTGTGTAGCTCGTGGAAGATATGGTCAAAAGGATCATCCAGGCTCAGGCGCAATGCCAGAGAATCACCAAAATGTATGACACACTGGCACAAGTAGTTACAGACATTGGAGTTAGGAATTGACTTAGGACGATTCATGATGTAAGTGTTGGGGGCCTATTGGGTGCATGCCCAATTTTGAGGAAAAGTAACACATGTAAGGTAGATGCACATGTAGGAAAAGTAGCACGTGTAAATCAAACATGCATGCAGGAAAAGAAACACGTGAAAGATAGACGTGCATGCAGGAAAAGCAACACATGTAAGACAGATGCACATGTAGAAGAGGAAAGCATGTGAGGTGCGCATGAAAGAATACCTATCCATTCTAGGGTTAGGGTTTTGGTAAGAAGATGTAATGGTTGGTAAGCCAATAACATGTATAAGCAGATACCTGGGAGGTCTAAGTCAGGGTTGGGCATTGTTACTATGTCGTTTGAAGACAAAATGACTGAAAATCGGTTATGTTTTGTAAGTTGTTCAGCTAGGTAGAGGAAATAGGGTAGATCTTGAGGTTAAGATCATAGGCTGAGGATCCTGGTGTGATCTAGTCTGCCTCATTGTAAATCTTGACATGTTTGATGGAGATTTGTAATGCACGCAGTGTTGTAGTTTTTTAACCACAATAATAAAAGAGCATAGCATCCAAATATTTGTGGATGTAGCCCAAGAGGGGTGAACCACAGTAAATAATGTTTTATGGGATTGAATATTGTGTATTTATTTTATTGTCAATGATTAGAAGTTAGACAAATGCGTGAATGACTAGTCAGATCTATTATTTTAAATGCATGAATAAGAATGACATGGTATTCAATATAAGTTGAATGTTAAAGTAGAAATCGATACTATAGAATTTAATCCCAGATCCCCACTCATTCCTAGGCTACAATAACTTGAGCGTTGCAACCACCAATAGAACTATCTCAGGTGAGACCGCGCAGTGCACTCTCTGTACTGCATCGCCTTCTGGTTTACTAGAGGGGATGATAGTTTTAAATGGGTTTTGTTGAAAACCATGTTAGATCTGAACCTGGGTCATGCCAAGAAAGGTAGTAATAATAGTAGAACACCAACAATTCCTTTGATGTAAACTCTCCTCCATTGTTTGATCTCAAACACTTGCTTTTTTATTTTGTTTCAGTTTCAAATATTTCCTTATATATATTGAAGTGTTCAAATGCCTTTGACTTCTTCCTAAGAAAGAAAACTGTAATCATCCATGTATAGTCATGAGCTAGTAACATAAAGTATTATTCTCCATTCAATCCCTTTTCTCTTGTCAGTCCACATAGATCTGTATGTACAATATCTAGTGGTTTTGTTGTGGAGTACTCCATTTATTTGAACTTGGTCCTGGTCTATTTTCCCTATATACAATTCTTGCATAGAGTATTTGTTGGCTTTGAGATCTCATGCATTTATCTTAGTTCTTCCTTTCTACTTATTTTGATGAGATTATCAAAGTTTATGTGACCCATTATTTTGTTCGAGAGCCAACTTTTATAATCCTTTCCTAGGAAACATCTTTGCTTTCCAATTTCATTTAGTACATATATGTTTCCTGGAGTTCTTACATATGTAGCCACCAACTTTCCTTATCCTTATTTCCTTATCTCTCATTTCTTTGAGTCAAACATAAGTCTGTGTCCTTGATCACACATTTGAATTAAACTTAGAATATTGTGCTCCATGTCTTCGACTAGTAGAACATTTTCTTCCCTGGCATCCTTACTTCCAATCTTAATTGTGCCTCTTCCTATAATTATGGCTGCGTTTTTATTACTAAATGAAATTGATCCATCCTTTTATTTCTTCAATGTTAGAAACCTGTGCTTATTTCATATCATATTCTTTGAGAAGCTACTGTCAACATACCATCCATGTTTCTTATGTTGAGTTTGTAAGTCAAGCATGCATTATTCAGTGTTGAATTGATCCTACTTCCTTATCCATATCATTTTTGGTTCTTGTCTATGACTGTTGATATTCTATTGTGATTCTCTAGGAGGAATAATGAATCTATAGTCTTTGTCCATGTGTCCAAAGTTATTTTACTTTTATCATTTTACTTCAACACTCAAGGATTCAAATATGTTGTAGCTTCTTCTCTATGCTTCATGAGACCTTGTTAGATAGCCATTTCTTGTGTATCCTTCATAGTTTCTTTCGTTCTTGGTATTGGCTCTACAATTTACAGCTTTGTACCCAAAATTATTACATGAATAAAATAAACCAAGAAAAATAGTTTGATACATGGGGGTGGAAGATATTCTGAATGGTGTTGCTCTTCTGAATACTTCTTCATCTCGGGTCTCTCTATATCTGGTTGTTGTTGATTCTAAATTATGAATATTTTGGGTGGTGTAGTGTCTTTGCGATATTCTTCTTGGTTCCTCTTACTTCTTCCTTACTGGGAGAGCCTCCGATTTTTTCTGCATAGCTTCTTTGTTCTATTGTCTTGGAGCTTAGTGTTTCTCTGTCTAGTTATATCCTAGTATGGATCTGTCATAGTATGACCTTTGATTGTTAATGATCTCATCCACTACTTTGGTTTTGTTCTATTGCATGTCCTTCTTCTGGAGATCTTTTCTTAGAGTGACTATTTATTCTTCTAAGCCTTCAATCACCTTCTCCTTCTCTTCCAACTGATTTCTGAGTGCTTCTTCAATTATTTTATCTTCTTCAACCTATATTTTTAACTTCGTGATCATATGATTGACTTACTTTCAGTTGGAATTTTGATATCCTTATTTCCTCTTTATTTATTCCTTGATTGACTTAATTTTCTTTCTTTGATTCCTTACATATTCTAAGGCAATGATCAATTATTCTATGATATTGACTTCTCCTTGTTCTTCAGAATCTTCTTCAAAATTTTCTACTTCCATGAAGAGTAATATTTTTGTATCACTGTCATTTTCTTCATCCTCGTCTAATGAGGAACTATCTTCCTTGGTGTAGATACTTTTCTTGAAGAATTTCTTTTTGTTTCTTATACCCTTTTGATTTTTATATTCCTTTTTAAGGTATTCTTCTTCATCACTCTCCTTATTCTTATGAGGGAATTAGAAGAAAAATGACCAATACCACCACAAACAAAACATTTCAATGGAATCATACCTTTGTATTTGTTGGTTCATCTTTTCAACTTTCTGATGAAGTTTTCCATTTCTTCATCTTCCTCTAAATCATTGTTGCAACTACAATCTGACTTTGTCTTTTGATTGTTGTTCATTCCTTGAATGTTGATTCGTTCGTGATTGGGTTATCTTTCTCTATCCTCATCTCATAAGCTTTGAGTATCCTATGTAACTCATCCATGGTCAATGTATCTAGATACACCCTTTCTTCTAGAGATAAAATCTTCAAATCAAAACTCACTCGTAGATATATTAGTACCTTTTGAACAACAACCTATTATTTCATCTCGTCTCCCAATACATTGATACCTTTCACTACTTCATCGAATCATAGAAAGTAAGGTGAAATGTCTTCATCTTCTTTGATCTTCAATTTCTCTAACTTGGCTCTAAGAGTTTGAATTTTATCACCCTTGACTTTGGCGTCTCCTTTGTAGATGTTCTAAAGTTTGTCCCAAATTTCTTTCGCAGATTTGCATTGCATAACCTTGACATGTATTGATTTAGTCAAACCATTTAGAATATAATTTCTATTCCTTGAATCATTTTCTTCAAGTTTGTTCCCATCCTTATCTATTGGGGGAGTGGTGAGTGCTTTGTATCCATCTACTATTTCTCTCCATACATCAAATCCCAATGCCTGCACATAATTTTTCATAGTCTTGGCCATCAAACTATGGTACCCCAATCTTAGAGTATTCCATGATATCCTTCCAGTGGTTAGATTGATTGTTTAAGGATCTTCTCTGATACCAATTTTTTGAATACTAAGGAGGGGGGTGAATTAGTATGATCACTTTTATTACTTTTAACCACAATATGTATTGTTTAACTTTATGAGAATTTGATAAATAACATTCAAAACATCACGAGCACTATAAATAAATAGTGAAAATTAAGCAACCACACAAGTACACAATACACTAGTATTTTACGTGGAAATCCAATGCAGGAGAAAACCATGGAATTCTTTTCTTATATTTAAGAAGAAATACATTCATAGGAAGCACCAACTTCCTTGTTTTACAGCTAAAACTGGAAGGAGGCTATAACCCCTTACTTTTTCATGCTCCAACCTAAAGGAAGCTACAACTCCCTTATATTTATGGCACCAACTAGTAGGAGGATATGACCCCCTTTTCTTGACCCATCCTACCACTCTAAAATATAAATGGAGACCAAACTGTCACTACCACAAAATATGTTAATCACGTCACTGCAAATTTTGTCATTGTAAAACTTGTCACTACAAAAAATTTCACTGTAAACTCATCATCCAATCTGATCTTATCACATATATCTCATACCCACTATCACAAGTGTATAGCTCAATCAATGTACCCAAAACCACAAATATATCTCTCTAATCATGTACCAACATCCATAAATAAAATGTAATGAACTGTCACATTAATCATGTATCAAACCCTCACTGTTATGTAGCTTCAACCTCTACCAATACCTTAAACAATACATCTCTTCTAAAATGCCTCAACCATTTACCATATGACACAAGATATGCCTCAACAAAATACCATAAAATGTGTGCCAAGTACAAACAAAAAGTGCACCAGCAATGTGCCTCTACAGATCTGCCTCATACAACATGTACCATACAACCAATAGTACCCCATGAGAATATACTCAACATCACAAGACCATACCTCAAGAAATCACCAAGATACAACCTAAAACAAGCATATAATAATAGATTGCACTTCTTTAGATGACCCTGTTGTACAAACTTGTCACACATGCCCATAGAATCTCCTTAGTTGTTGCAACCTAATGCAAACCTCATCCTTTAGATATGTCTTTTCCTCCTAGGATGAATCCTGTTGTCTATGAGGGCCTCACGTGATGATCCCTATTCAACCCATGGGGGTGCCTCGCAGGACACTAGTAGTTTAACATGTAATATCCCCAACTACCTATTGGGCTATGCTACCTAAAACTTTCTTGAACTATGATACCATACTGTAATATATTTGTTACCAGTAATTAAAAAATATTTCTCTAATAAAACTTTGACCCTAATTAAATCATAAAACTACACTCAGCAATGCATGGTTATGTACATATTCATAACATAAATATACATGTAGCATAACAGAATTATACACACAACATAAATAGGGGAAACCCATGGAAGTAAATGCATAATAATTACTGCAAAACATGATTAAACACACAAATTGGCACTTATATTTGAATAAATGACACCAAATGTGTGCAAACATTCCACGTTCCTCCTAGCCTTAGACCACACTGTTAATAAATCTCAACAGTGGGTCACCCCTGAGCTGGGGATAAACTCCACTTGGGTAAGGGTTCCCAACCAGGGTAAAGTATCTCACTCAATAGGAACTTGTTGACGGGTCTAAATTTTACCGACAACAGTAAGGGGTTCTCCCTGGTAAGAAGTTCCAATTATACCTCCCACTATTTCTAATAGCGAACCCATCCATATTTTGTCTCGATATCCATTACTGGTTGGTTTTACCGGTATGCGGATCGGGCCACTGATGAGGGTGAATGATGGGTGGTTGTGCAATGAAATATGTAGATGAAGACTTTATAAATGAAGGCCTAATATAATACAAATCTAACCTATCCTAGTTAGGAGAGAATTAACATAAGTGAATGAGTTGTGGCATGAAACTAAATCTACCAGTAGCTTCACCCAGACAACTAAAATCAAGAAATAAAGTCGGATAACACATGCACATGAATATATAACTAGAATAGTCTAAGCCACTGTATCACATACATTAGCATCTCATTCACTCAGGACATGTAATACAAGAAAGAATGACAAAACTACAAGAAGACAAATATTGCATTAGAATAGTCTATAAACAAACATGCTCTTACAGCCCATGTGAACAACAAACATTCTTCTTGAAATAGTTCATACAAAAACAAAAACACATGCAAGTCTTTCTCTCAGTCAAAAGTTGTCCCTAAGGTCTTCTCCATATTAACAATTTTAGTAATAGTACATGAAAACTCTTAGGAAAATGCTTCAATTTTAGTTGACACTGTATCTCGAAGTAGTTCAGAGGTGTACAATGTTTGAAGAGCCAAAAATTCCTTTCTTTGGGTTGTATTCTAGTATTTATTGAGGTTCAATAAGACCTTTAGCCTTTGATCTCCCTCGATGAACTTTCATCTTCCAGTGTTTGTCCTCATCCTCTTTGTAATGATGAGAAATAAGGACAATGGTTACATTTCGAATTTGTCTCCTAGTGCTAGTGGGTCGACATGGATTTTGAACATACGTGTCTTGCACATCATGAAGAATGGATTTGGGTGTGAGGGAATCTTCGTTGTCTTGAGTCTAACAATAGATCATCATGGAGTTAATAGATCCTTGCTTCATACATTTACCTGATATTTTCTTTGTTGCTCCTCCATAACTGTTGCATCTTTCATTATCAGTCCTTCATCGTATTTAGTTGTAGATTTAATCATGAGAATGTTGAGCGCGATCCTCCTTCGCTTGGTACTTGACAACTTTCAACATACAATATATGAGAGCAACTTCAAATAAAATATCAATAATAATCACTTGAATGCAAATAAATGGGGGATAAAATAATTCAAGTATCATTTATAAAATTCCCTAAGTTTGATTGATGGCTCCTATGCTTGTAGTCGAGTTATGGTGTTCTTCGAGGCTATCAACAAGGTGTCAGATATTAATACAAAAATATGTATACCATAGGTTAGGAATTTATAAAACAATAAAACTAGGGCGTTGTAGATATCAAAGAGATGTTTCCAACGGTATAAATAATGTGCAAAATAGGCACCCGAGTCAAACATTACAACCACTTTACGAAAAGGTGGTTTTCTTGTGTTCAGAGGAGTTAGTACTAACTCCTCTGATTTTCTCGGAGGAGTTAGTAATAACTCATCTGACATGGAATAAGTGTTCAATTCACTGAGAATTTCTCAAATTACATAATTATAAAGTTTTATATCTAGGAAATACCTTTCCAACAGTATAATGAAGCTGCAAAACAGACACTCGAGTCAAAATTTACGGCAATTTTACAAAAGGTGGGTTCCTTGTGTTCAAAGGAGTTTGAACTAACTCCTCCTAACTAAAATAAATTCTCCGACCTAAAATAATTGTACCATTCATTAGGAATTTATCAAATCACATCAATAGAATGTTGTAGGGCTCGAAAATACCTTTCCAACGGTATAAACAAGTCCCAAAACAGGCACCCGAATCGAAAGTTATGGTCAATTTACAAGAGATGGTTCTCTTATGCTCAGAGGAGTTTGAACTAACTCCTTCGACCTGCTCTGAGGGATTTGAAATAATTCCTATGAACTACTCAGAGGATTTGATGGTAACTCCTCCGACCTGCTTGGAGGATTTGATGGTAACTCCTCTGACCTGCTCAGATACTTTCTTAACAACTTCCCAAATTTGCTCAGAGAGTTTCTTAACAACTTCCCCGAACTTGCTCGGAGGCTTTGAAGGAAACTCCTCCTAGTAGCTCGAAAAGGGAACTCCTTTGAGTAGCTAGGATTATTTGAAGGCAACTCATCCTTTTAGGGAAAGAAAAATTGGAAAAATTCTAAGTGTTGAACTTGCAAGAGACAATCAAAGCTTGAGCTCAAAAGCCCGTAATTTCCTCATACGATGCCCGATTGAGGTGTCATTTTTTGAAACATGGAGAGAATAGAGAAATGTTTCTATCAATATAAATAAACATTTTATTCTTTCATTTGAGTGAATCCATTTCTAATGATGGCCATGACTATCGAGGCTTGACTAGCGAGAAATCCTAGATGATCATTTTGGCACTTTCAGACCTCAGATTTTGATTCCATTAGTTACGTTGGAATCGTAATGGAGAGAATAATACAATTATCCTATTTAGAATTCATTTTGAGGGATGCCAAAAAATTGCACCCAGAGGTGTTTTTTAATGAAAATTCAGGTCCTACGTTCATTGGTGCTTCATTCAAATTTAAATTCATCAGTTGTTGGATCATCTATGATGTACAAGCTCTTGATCCACCCATTAATAATGATATTACACATTAATAGCACAAAGTTATAAATCCACCAAAACTACCAAATGACGCCCAGTGCGCTTAGCAATGTCTAGGAGCTAAAAGGACCAAATTTCTCGGAAAGTGCATTTCAGAACCAACGCAAGAACTGTAGGTGTTATTATTAACCCATTTGATGTTAGGCAAGGCTTCCACAATGAAGATTTAGTTGTAACATCAAGAAACACAAAAAAACAAGCTAGTACCATGTGCGTGAAGAAAGCCACTGGGAACACTAAGACTTGATTATCACTGTGATATGAAGCAAATCAATTGAGATAGGAAGTTAATGACCAATTGCAAATATAAGCATGGAGAGTTTAGTCATTGGAAATGTAAGGATATTGAATTATGAACGCAAAAATAAGGGATCTGATCTAGGAGGGGGACGAGATAAGCTTCAAGGAAAAAGTGGGCTACACTGACATGATCAGTGTTGTTGAGAGGGAGAAGATTGTCCCTGATGTGCTCGATGATGATGAGGGGTCAAAATCATTCCATTGATGCATTTGCATTAAGAGAGAAAAACTTGTCGATGGATAGCATGTCGGGAAGAAGAGGTGAACCTCGTCAATAAGAAATGTAATGAAGCAAAAGGGACAGAGCGTCACTGCTATGTGATGCAACAATGTGAGTAGAAGTGAGTTAGCTAGTTAAAGGCATGCACACAATCAATATAATAATGCAACCAATATCAGTGAGACAACATTGATCATGCGAATTTTTCCGACGATGAATATTTGAGTCAATGAGGTTTGGCAGAAGTGTAATAGCGTGTTAGGCAAGTTCAAAGGGAGGTAGACGATGAACTGATGAAAAAATCAATGGAGTGTTAATGAAAGGGTGGAAGAAGGATACATGCATCAAAACTCTATGTATCAGCACAAGAAGAGGGGACTCACTGAAGTGTGGATCATCGAAAAGAAGTGATTTGAGGAGGAACTATATATGATAAGGAAAGGTAGGGTGAGGATAACTTGAGCATATCTATTTGCAAGAGAGAGAGAATGAGAGGGTTCTGATTGGAAGAATTAATGGGGGGCCAATTTATTTTCTTGAATAGAGGCTAAGATAAGAAAATTGGGAGGTTGTTGTGGGGGCACAAAAAATGGTGACACACTGGGTGAATCCATAATCTCTACTAGTCTTTCCTAACTTATAAGAATAAAATATAAAGGGTCATGAATTTTACCTTTATCTTCAAAAAATTATGGGAATAATACGTAACAATTACCTGAATGATTCCATCATGGTGGGATCACTGGTGATTCTTTCATATCGGCTAGAAGAGATCATCCATTGTAGATGGAGGATGAATGATGATGAATTTTATTTCCTTAAGCTAGGTCGATGATATGGGTGGGTATCTCCATCCTCAGGTTGATATAGGTTTGGGATAAATAAATATTTTTCACCAGGTGCATATATATATACCTCGCAGGTGTTTCTCCACTTCCCATGAGTTTCCATAGCCCCGGTGGAGTCGCCATGGCATAAAAAACCTTTCTCCACTACCACCCAGTGTCCATAGCCCCAACGGAGATATCTGCATGTCCCCTAGTCTAGTCAAACTTTCATTTCCATTCCTTCCCAACTTATTTAGTGCATGTTTAGAATTTAGTGGATGGGGAAAGCGATGGCATTTTCATCCTGATAGGGGAAGACTACCATATTTTTATATTTGTTTGTATATTTACTACACCTGGCTACATATAGATATCCCTTTTTGGTTTTCATGCTTTTAGACTTTGACACTTCGTCTTTTACGCGAGTAGCTACTTAGTGTGTGGATGGTTCCTCCATTATATAGGATCTTATTTCCATCCAATATGAAAGGATGATAATTCATTAAACACTATGTTGAGTGATGGTTTAACTGTTGTCACAACATCCCCAAATTGTTCTTATTCATTTTCAAACAAAAACCCCTTATTTCGCTCATGATATAGGAAAGAGATGCAATTTGATTCATGCTTGCGTCCAGTGAAAATGTGCTTCTTGTGCAAATACAAATGGAGGTGAGAGGTATGTACATCATGAAATATAATCAGAGTGTTAAGCCCTAATATTGGCTCATTACCCCTTAATTGTGGCATACTACATTAGTAATGTTATTTTATTTATGTCGGCTTTATTCCATTAGTTGTAATTATACCTCCTAGTCTCCTATATATACCAAGGAGTCATTTTCATTTGGAATCATCTTGTACTTGAACATTTATGTGGGGTAAAAGGAGGTTTCCCCCTTGAAGGGGCTTATTATCTGAAATTATATATTTTTCAAGGCATTGAGTACTTATTCAGAGATTTTTCTATGCTATATTGATATTTGGTTCTTAACATATGGTATCAAAGCTCAAGGTCTTGGGGTTTTGCTACTACATCTGAGACACCTTGACATTTTCGCTATAACTTTTTTTCTACAATGTTTCTGAAGGAACGGATTGGAGGATATTTATTATACAGATAAGGTATGTTGGGTTAAAATGTCAACTCTTGAGGCATTATACTTTCGTAGATATATCCTGTGCAAGATAGGGTTATGGAATCATCCTGAACTGAGTCATAGGGTATCTGACTAGTCTCAAGAAGGTGTTCTAAGTAAAAAAATCATAACTTCTTCCCAGAGTATCCAAATTGAGTGATACTAGTTTCATTGGATAGTGGACAGTCTATAATATTTCTGGTACTAGTTTCAGAATTTTATATCAATCATTTTGTGCGGGGAACGCTATAGAAGTGAGATCTCCTGGAAAGGCAAAAAATCAGCAAGCATGGAGAGTTTAGTCATTGGAAATGTAAGGATATTGAATTATGAACACAAAAATACGGGATCTGATCTAGGAGGGGGACGGGATAAGCTTCAAGGAAAAAGTGGGCTACACTAACTTGATCAGTGTTGTTGAGAGGGAGAAAATTGTCCTTGATGTGTTCGATGATGATGAGGGGTCAAAATCATTCCATTGATGCATTTGTAGCAAGAGAGCGAAACTTGTCAACGGATAGCATGTCAGGAAGAAGAGGTGAGCATCGTCAATAAGAAATGTAATGAAGCAAAAGGGAGAGAGTGTCACTGTTATGTGATGCAACGATGTGAGTAGAAGTGAGTTAGCTAGTGAAAGGCATGCACACAATCAATTTAATAATGCAACCAATATCAGTGAGACAACATTGTTCATGCGAATTTTTCTGATGGTGAATATTTGAGTCAATGAGGTTTGGCAGAAGTGTAATAGCGTGTTAGACAAGTTCAAAGGGAGGTAGATGATGAACTGATGAAAAAAACAATGGAGTGTTAATGAAAGGGTGGAAGAAGGATGCATGCATCAAAACTCTATGTATCAGCACAGGAAGAGGGGACACACCGAAGTGTGGATAATCAGAAAGAAGTGATTTAAGGAGGAACTATATATGATAAGGAAAGGTAGGGTGAGGATAACTTGAGCATATCTATTTGCATGAGAGAGAGAATGAGAGGGTTCTGATTGGAAGAATTAAAGGGGGGGCAATTTATTTTCTTGGATAGAGGCTAAGATAAGAAAATTGGGAGGTTGTTGTGGGGGCACAAAAAATGGTGACACACTGGGTGAATCCATAATCTCTACTAGTCTTTCCTAACTTATAAGAATAAAATATAGAGGGTCATGAAATTTACCTTTAACTTCAAAAAATTCTAGGAATAATACGTAACAATTACCTGAATGATTCCATCATGGTGGGATCACTGGTGATTCTTTCATATCAGCTAGAAGAGATCATCTATTGTAGATGGAGGATGAATGATGATGAATTTTATTTCCTTAAACTAGGTCGATGATATGGGTTGGTATCTCCATCTTTAGGCTGATATAGGTTTGGGATAAATAAATATTTTTCATCAGGTGCATATATATATACCTCGCAGGTGTTTCTCCACTTCCCACGAGTTTCCATAGCCTTGGTGGAGTCACCATGGCATCAAAAACCTTGCTCCGCTACCACCCAGTGTCCATAGCCCTGACAGAGATATCTGCATGACCCCTAGTCTAGTAAAACTTTCATTTCCATTCCTTCCCAACTTATTTAGTGAATTCTTAGCATTCAGTGGATGGGGAAAGCGATGGCATTTTCATCCTGGTAGGGGATGACTACCATATTTTGATATTTTTTTGTATATTTACTACACCTGGCTACATAGAGATATCCCTTTTTGGTTTTCATGCTTTTAGACTTTGACACTTCGTATTTTACGTGAGTAGCTACTTAGTGTGTGGATGGTTCCTCCATTATATAGGATCTGATTGCCAGTCAATATGCAAGGATGATAATTCATTAAACACTATGTTGAGTGATGGTTTAACTGTTGTCACAACATCCCCAAATTGTTCTTATTCATTTTCAAACAAAGACCCCTTATTCCACTCATGATCTAGGAAAGAGATGCAAGTTCATTCATGCTTATGTCCAGTGAAAATGTGCTTCTTGTGAAAATGCAAATGGAGGTGAGAGGTATGTACATCATGAAATATAATCAGAGTGCTAAGTCCTAATATTGGCTCATTACCCCTTAATTGGGACATATTACATTAGTAATGTTATTTTATTTATGTCAGATTTATTCCATTAGTTGTAATTATACCTCCTAGTCTCCTATATATACCAAGGAGACATTTTCATTTGGAATCATCTTGTACTTGAACATTTATGTGGGGTAAAAGGAGGTTTCCCCCTCGAAGGGGCTTATTATCTGAAATTATATATTTTTCAAGGTGTTGAGTACTTATTCAGATATTTTTCTATGCTATATTGATATTTGGTTCTTAACATATGGTATCAGAGCTCAAGGTCTTGGGGTTTCGCTGCTACATCTGAGACACCTTGGCATTTTCGCTATAACTTTTTTTCTACAATGTTTCAGAAGGAACGGATTGGAGACTATTTAGTATATGGATCAAGGTACGTTGGGTTAAAATGTCAGCTCCTAAGGCCTTATACTTTCATAGATACAACCTATGCAATATAGGGTTATGGAATCATCCTGAACTGATTCATTGCGGAATTTTCGCTATAATTTTTTTTGTGTAACGTTTTAGACCCTAAAATATGGAGGATATTCATAGAAATTAGAAGGTATCTGTGGTAAAAATTTCATCTTTTGGGTCATCTTACATTTGTAGATACACCCTGTGGAAGATAGGGTATCTGACTAGTCCTATTGACTAGTCTCAAGAAGGTGTTCCAGGTAAAAAAATCATAACTTCTTCCTAGAGTATCCAAATTGAGTGATACTAGTTTCATTGGATAGTGGATAGTCTGTAATATTTCTGGTACTAGTTTCAGAATTTTATATCAATTATTTTGTGCGGGGCATGCTATACAAGTGAGATCTCCTGGAAAGGCCAAAAATCAGTAAGTTGTGAGGAAGTTACCGTAAATTCCACTTGGCACATACAATTTTGATCAGACATGTGGCATTGCAAAGATGAAATATCAGAGAAATACATAAAAGAAAGTTTCATACCCAGAAGGGCCAAAACTTGGGAGATACAACAAAAGAAAGATTGTCTAGCAGAACCACCTCAAAATAAAAGTTCAAAAGTGATACTTGGCCAACATGCCACCCAAAAAGGGAACTTCTACACCAAATAAGCCTCTAGACAATCCTACTTGGACTCTTGATGAAGGTGAAGAAATGCATAGGGACATAAATGATTTACAAAAGAAGATAGTAACAAAAGATGAACTAGAAGAGATGGAAGCTAAGTTGGAGGAAAATATGGATGGTTTAAAAGAGGAGATCATGGAAGTATTGAAAATTTTCGTAACAGAGAAGACACCTGAAAGATAAAAAGCATCCCATGAAATTCACGATGAGGACACAAGGAAGGTGAATCGAGAATGGAGAAACTCCAACTTTGGGTTGAAGACCAACCACGTTCCTAAGATCAATATGAGGAAGTTTGATGGTGAGGACCCAATCACATGGATACTTCAGATGGAGAAATTCTTTGATCTACATAATGTGCCACATACACAAAAGGTATGAATTGCTTCTTTATATTTAGAACCGAATCAATTTGTATGGTATCGATGGCTTTGTTCTCACAAATCACTCATCACTTGGACAATTTTTACGGAAGAAATGATAGCACACTATGAGGATACAAGGAGCAATACCTTCTTTAGCCAATTGATAAATCTCAAGAAAAAGGGTTTAGTTATCAATCACATTGAGAACTTCCAAAGATTTAATATAAAGGTAACAAATATTCCAGATGAGCACTTGATTGATGTATTCATAGGAACTTTAAAGGATAACATTCAACATGAGGTTCGCCTTTGGGAACCCAAATCATTAGAGAATGCATTTAAGGTGGAAAGAAATGTTGAAAGTAAAAATATGGCTATGGCTACTAGAAGGACCAATCCTAACATCTATAGAGATAACAATGCTCCTTCTTCTAAAACACCTCAACCTACAAGGTTGACACCTCAACAATTGGAGGAAATAAAAGCAAAAGGTTTATACTTTAATTGTGACAGCAAGTACAGTAAGGGACATAAGTGTGGTGAGAATAAATTCTTCTACATAGATTGTGAAGAGGAAGAAGAACAAGAACAAGAATCATCTCAAGATGAAAACATAGAAGAAATTTCATCTAAAGAGTTGACTCCCATGATATCATGTAATGCATTGGCTGGAATTAGCACTCCTCAAACCCTCAAGATCGAAGGATACATCAAAAATAAAAAGGTAATAGTAGTAATTGATCCTAGAAGTACTCATAATTTCATTCACTATAAATTAGCCAAAGCTCTCAATTGCTTTGTATATCCAGCGCCAGAGTTTCAAGTAATGATTGCAGATGGAAGAACTATCAATTTCTCAGGAAAATGCACAATCTTACTATGGGGGAATATGTAATGAATATTCCAATGATTGTTATACCCATGGGTGGTGCGGATGTTGTACTAGGAATCCAATGGTTACAATCATTAAGAACAATGGATTTTAATTTTCAAGAACTTTTCATGAAATTTTCATTGGAAGGAAAACAATTTGAGTTAAGAGGTATCACAGGGAAACCCAGTAAGGTGATAAGCTCTAATGACATGACAAAATTATTGAAAAAGGGGCATCAAGGTGTTATTGCACAACTATGCTCACTATATGTTCAAACATCTAAGCCATATATTCCTTAAGATATCCAAGGGATCATTGATAAGAACTCCAAAGTATTTGAAGATATTCCCAAAGGTCTTCCACCCACTCGAAATCATGATCATGAAATTCACCTAATTCCTGGGAATGTTCCTCCTAAAATCAGGTCATACAAATAACCTTACGCCCAGAAGAGTGAAATTGAGCATTATTAGACCTAGCCAAAGTTCTTACTCTGCACCAGTGGTATTGGTATTCAAGAAATATAGCTCATGGTGTATGTGTCCAGATTATAGAGAGCTCAACAAGATCACTATTAAAGATAAGTTTCCCATTCCCATCATTGATGAATTGTTAGATGAACTACATGGATCAATCTATTTCACAAAATTGGATCTTCGT
>ML782140.1:18069-66953 GCA_009831015.1 Picea engelmannii | reverse complement strand
TGGGTTATGATTTTGAAATCATCTATAAAAAGGGGAAGAAAAATGTTGTGGCAGATGCACTCTCAAGAAAGGATGAAGATGTTGAGGCCTTTCTCTGTGCTATCTCGATCATCCAACCCAATTGGATAATAGAAGCAAGGGATTAATGTAAGAATGAAGAAAAAGTGTGGACTCTCATTCAAAGGTTGCAGCAGGATTCCAGTGCATTAGATACATTTACATGGAAAAATGATTCACTATGGTACAAATGTTGCTTATATTTATGTAAGAACTCCCAAATCAAACAAAAGGTACTATTGGAATTGCACACCTCTCTAGTAGGAGGGCACTCAGGATTTTTGAAAACCTACCATAGAGTCAAGAAGGATTTTTTTTGGGATGGCCTTAAAACTGATGTTCAAAAGTTTGTGGCAGAATGTTTGGTTTGTCAACAAGATAAGGTGGAAACAATTAAGACCCCAGATCTTTTACAACCATTAGCCATCCCAAGTCAGCATTGGGAGGAGGTTTCCATGGATTTCATCACAAGGTTACCAAAGTCTGAAGGAAAGAGTGTCATCATGGTGACTGCTGATAGACTTACCAAGTACACACACGTTTTTACACTCTCTCATCCCTTCAAAGCTAGTACAGTTTCCACTGCATTCATGGAGATAGTTCAAAAGCTACATGGCAGCCCAAATATTATTGTAAGTGACAGATATCCCATCTTCACTGGACATTTTTGGACATAATTATTTTCTTGTTTGGGTACTCAGTTGGCTCATAGCTCATCCTATCATCCTCAATCTAATGGACAAACCGAGATAGTGAACAAATGTTTGGAAGGATACCTTCGTTGCTTTGTCTCTGATAAACAAACACAATGGTTCAAATGGTTACCCTTGGAAGAATGCTGGTATAACACTTCCTTTCATACTACAACAAAAATGACAGCATTTATGGCACTCTATGGATACCACCCTCCTTCCATCACTTCTTCTCTAAAAGAAAAATCTAAGGTTCAAGCAGTGGAAGATCACATCGAGCATCAACAACAAGTTCTCCAAATCTTAAAGGACAACCTGACCATGGCACATAATCGCATGAAACAACAACCAAATCAACATCATAGTGAAAGAAGTTTTGAAGTAGGGGATTGGGTGTTTTTAAGACTACAACCACACAAACAAATGTCCCTCAAGCAAGCCAAGAAGGATAATAAATCATCACCAAATTACTATGGCCCTTATAAGGTGTTGCAAAAGATTGGTACTATGGCATACAAATTGGAGTTGTCTGCATCTTCATGAGTACACCCAGTTTTCCATGTTTCATGCTTAAATAAGGTTATAGGCGACAATATCCCAGTTCAAACCATATTGCCAAAACTTGACGAGGAAGGAAAAATCATATTGGAGCTTGAAGCCATCACTGACACAAGAATTTGCTAGCTGAGGAATAGATCCATTTCAGAGTATCTCATTAAATGGAGGAAACTACTGGCTAAAGATTCCACTTGGGAAGATGATTCTTTTATACAGAAGAATTCAGAGTTACTCAAGCATTGCGGACAAAACTTGTTTGAAGGGGAGGGGCATGTTAAGCCCTAATATTGTCTCATTACCCCTTAATTGGGGCATATTACATTAGTAATGTTATTTTATTTATGTCGGCTTTATTCCATTAGTTGTAATTATACCTCCTAGTCTCCTATATATACCAATGACACATTTCATTTGGAATCGTCTTGTACTTGAACATTTGTGTGGGTTAAAAGGAGGTTGCTCCCTCGAAGAGGCTTATTATCTGAAATTATCTATTTTTCAAGGTGTTGAGTACTTATTATGAGGTTTTTCTATGCTATATTGATATTTGGCTCTTAACACAGAGATCATAAGACAATAGAATTTAAGAAATGAAATACTTTGAAGGGAAAAGATGATGATGAAAGAAACGGGAGAAAAATGTTGAATTAGGAGAAATGACGTATTCAGTGTTTGAGATGAATTTAGTCCAATTTATTTCTACAAATTAAAAAATCAATTCTTTTAGATGAATGAATATCAACAATATGTAATTAGGAAATTCAATTGAATGATAAATAAATTAGAGATTGAGTCTATCCAACATCTTAGAGGATATTCACATATTCTGACTAGCTAGAAGTTTTCAACCTCTTGAAATTATCAATCCATGAGAAATCTAATACATGTAATACTTCATTCATATAGGTCTTTATGTTAGCGCTAGTTGATAATTTCACCTCTCATCAAGGTTTTTCTGAAGGCTTCCAATTCATTTGTGTAGCCTTGTGCTTTAGGGGAAAGGGTTGGCCAGAGCTCCACTTCATTGTCCATCAAGCTTCAATGCTTTGGCCTTTTGACATGTCTATTTTATTTTCAATTATTCAATCTATAGAACTGATGTTACCATGAAACATGTCCAGTGAACCATAGTTCTTATGTTTCATGGTCAGCTCAAACCTTTTTAATATCATGTCTTCCTTTAATCTTGTCTTTTTTTTTAAATTAATATACGTTTCCATGCTCAACTCTGGAGAACCTTTATGAAAATCCTCATCACAATAATCTGAAAACAACAATCAAAATTTTTATAGGGTATTTGATATTTTTCCAAGACTATCACCCATTACAGTTTTCGGAATGTTGTTTTGTCTATCGGAATTTCTCCTTTCAGGCAACAAATAACTATAGGATTAACAATTACCCATTCTTCCTTAGAAAAAAAATTCTTCATATACCTTTGCTTGGTCAGTATCAGTGAGATCGAGGATCATTGTGATTGAATTATTAGAGGGAGAATGACACTCAATGACATGTTCCTCGAGTATAATCGTTTCTCCTATCAAGGAGTCAGAATTAACTCAATGATTATGTTAAATAGACACAATCCTTAGCAAGGTTGTGAATAACCAATGTAATTTCTTAAATCCAATATCCATCTTGGCCAAACTGTAAAGCGTACCCCAACAAATTATTCAACATTTTGGGGTGATCGACTACTCAACTATCAATGTCAGGGTAAATGTTTCTGAGACGAGTGAATTTTTCATTTGAACCTTTCGGAGAATTCCTGCACATGGTTTCCTCATGAAGATAGAAGAAAACCAATATTAAGCCAAACTTTTAGTGAAACAAAATGAAGAGAATTACACTGAAAGAAGAAAACTTTGATGAAAAGGAAATTAAACTAAATCAATCACCACTAACTGCAAATTAAACTAATGACAATTGGTGGTCTTTATTGAAGAAAACTAAACAAATCTAAACATATGTTATTCAGATGAAAATATAAACAAATATATAATCTATGTAGGAAGAAAGGAAGTAAGACGACTATACTAATGTTATTTCTAACCTAACCTACAGTGGATGAAAGGAACCTAGGTATAAGCATAGTGATAGTGAATCCAATCAAGTAACTCCAAACCTGGAATCACATATTGATTGAAGGAAAATTGTAGACATTGAAGTAATGACAGATGAAGGATAGGAAGAATTGATTAAAAAAAGTATCCACTCAACAAGTTAAATTTAGTGG
Source organism: Picea engelmannii (assembly GCA_009831015.1). Classification (NCBI taxonomy): domain Eukaryota; kingdom Viridiplantae; phylum Streptophyta; class Pinopsida; order Pinales; family Pinaceae; genus Picea; species Picea engelmannii. The sequence continues at coordinate 63,410 of ML782140.1, read as the reverse complement.
CATTATTATTCACCGTACATGAAGATATGTAAGATTTTTTGGCGCGAGTTTGATTAGACCAGGGCCCTTATTAGGTTATCAAAAAAAGGTATCAATCAGTCTAGAGCGTTGACATTTTCATCTCCTTTGAAGAGAAGAATTCTCACCCGAACTGTCGCTGAGACAAAAAGATAGGGAAGGGTAGGGAAAAGAGTTAGGAGGATCCATAGAACCTTCAGGACTCATCCTAATATTGTGCAAGATACATAAACAATGTTGAATCTTATGTATGCAAGAATCATACCTACTTATGTTGAGAACAAGCATTTAAACACATAACCATTCAAGTATGACTTATAGACCATAAAGAATTATTGTAATGCATAAGTAAATAGATAGAGACACATCATATTTTGAAAATTTAGGTCCTTCTTCATATTAGCTTCAAAATATTCCTTTAGTTACAAACTCAGAGATACACATTAATGCTCTGTACAGACTCTTGACTCTGGACTCATGTCGTAGAGCTCCAATTCTCAGATGGATAGATAGGTTACATTACAGACTCAAGACTTTACTTGACTTGAATTACAATAACCAATGGCTAAGATCTCAATTGACTAACAACAACAACAACAACTCTTTTACAATTATGTTCAGCCCTATATATAGCTAGGTTGTATCTTCCATCTTGTCTTGTCTACTTCCTTGTTCTATTGCAACCATTTGTTTCTTAGTTGGCATTGTGCTGACTGTCAAAACTGCTTTCTATTGATCTTTCTCACTCTGCTATCTAGCTTCTGGTTAAGCTTACGCAACTTGTGCTTAGTCAAAACTTGCATGAATCCTTGTCCCAAAAATGAAGGGCCCAATAGGCTTTGACCACAATCCTTGAATCTCCCTTGGGTCAAGTGCTTGGTTCTTTCGCATATTCCAGGAGCATCTGTTGTTTTCCCTTGTCCTCCTTTTCTTCTTCCTTCAACTTTTTTGTTTGTGATTTCTCTTCTTTTACCTCTTCAAAGGAAGGGCCCAACTCTGGGACCAATTCTAAAGCTCACTCCTTCACTCCTTGAAAGTTTCCAACTTTGTCTTGTCACTTCATGGCAAGGAGAGATGCCTCTGCAACAAACTTTTGGGTCTCTTTTTTACTATACCCCTTTGGCATGGATGTGACCAACAAGTTCCACTCATAATCTATTATTGCATCAACTTGATGCATCTTCATATACATTGCTTGAATGATAGGTCGGAAATCACGCAACTCTTTCTTTGCTACAGACTGTGCCTCAAAAATGGCGTTCAGTTCATTATATGCCTATTGGATTTTGTCGAACATATGTTGTTGCTCCATCAGATCCATTGTGGCTGCAACTTCCTCATTCATCACATGGATCTTTGTGTGCACCTCCTCCAAGACTTGGTTTCGTCGAGCGATGATGACCATCTAGTCGTTGACTTCCCTGAAAATATTTATGCATTCTGTTGTGTGCTTGTGTAGTGCTACTCGGGAATTGTTGCCTTGCAGTACTATCTTCTGCATCTACTGTTGCAACTTCTGGGGCTGTTTCTCTGTTTCCTGTTGAGTCTGTCACAATTGTTCTTCTAGATTATCAGCGCGAGTGGCTAGTTGTGTCCATGCTCCTTGTAGAAATGAAATCTGGTGCTCCGGCTCACCTGCATCACTGGATTCAAGTAGTTCGGGCGCAACCTTCTGAATCTCTGGCCAGGCTTCAACAAGTCTTTCCTGCACTCTCTCCAGTTTGCATTCAACCTAGATTTTTTCATGTGCTTCTTGTGTCCTACATGTTTGCGCGACGATCTCTTCCTTCCTTGCGACCTTGACAGACCTCTCGGCCTCCTAGATCCTTTGATCTAATTGATCAGTTGATGCTCTGATCAGTCCAAACAAGTGCATCACTGGCCACTATACCAGGTCAGTAGATGAAGGAGCTGCATCTTTGGGTGCTCATGTCTGCAGTGGAATTCCACTGCCCGTCGAATTCTCTGAGTGGGTCTATACCTCCTCCTTTGTTGGTGGTCCTAGTACGATCCTCAATCTTAGATCTGAGGGGAAAAGAGTCAAAACCTTTGTTCTGGCTGTGCATTGTTGCATCAGTTCTATGCATTGCTAAGGGTTATGGAGAATTCACTCCATCTATTCTCGATCGGATGTCACACTCTGCCCATTTGTTGATTCTGGTTCTTTCTGAGCATCTGGTATGTCTTGCTCTTTTGTTGCATCTATTTCATGCGTTGTAATTTCTTGGGCACCCTCACCCTTGGTCGGTGAGGTGATTATCCGTATTTTATGAGCAGAACGAAATGAATACATATTATTACCATATGCTTAACACATAATAACAGAGATATAGTAAAATTGGTTTTCTATTCAATAAGGAAATAAGTTGAAACTGTAAAATGCAGTGAAAAACAATATTGTTGAAATGGTGGTGGCTTATCTCTGAGAAGAGATGTGATGGATGTGCTCATTCGCAAGAAGATGATTGCAATGAGGCTCTCAAGTCCTTTTTACAATAAACCGGAGTTTCAAAAATCCTAAACATTCAAAAACCTAACCCTAGGAGATGAAGTGCCAAAAGTCATGTGGGCCCTGTTTGGGTAAGTCAATGCATCAACTTCCCGGGGTCGTAAATTTTGCATACAATCTTCATTTTAGGCGTATGATAGCCCATTGGAAAGATCTATCCAAGGACTACAACGGTTGCAAAAAAATTATGACTGCAGCATACCCCAAAAAACATCGTTTAGGGCCTCAAAATGGCTCCGAAAGTTCAAGACCCGAAAAAATGCTAAAAATAGTAAATTATCAAAATTGCTAGAAAGTTGTTTTGAGCCAGCTGGAAAAGATGGGTGGCCAATGATATCCACCTAGATCAATCCTCCATCCTTAGGAAGCAATGGTATCCATTTCATTGAGTTCCCTCATTAGATGAGGAAATTTCTATTGAATTTGGCCCCGGGTGAGCCACTTGCCTTGGTGCAGGAGATGCCCTGCTTTGACGACTCGATAAAGCTAGATCCTTTGTTGTAGAGAGCCCTTGATTTGTGTGTCCAAAATATAATCATTGGATGCCTATTGTATGTAGTCGGGGATGAGCTCTTTTGGTGTCAGTTGTTCTGCTACATCTGAGGTGTCCAATAATGGTGGGAAATAAGGCCGAAGGAGGTCCACGTTGAACACTGGGTGCAGACCAAGGAAAGGAGGAATGTTAAGCGCAAAAGAATTATCCCCCACAGCCTTGGTGATGGTGTACAACCCATAATGGAGTGGGTGAAGCTTCCTATGGGGTCATGTAAGGCGTTCTTTTTGCAAGTGCAACCAAACTTTGTCACCCACCTGAAACTTATGTGGAACCCAATGTTGATCATGGTTTTGATTGTACTTGTCATTAGACTTCTGTAGGATATCCTGAACTTGTTGGTGGATGTGTTGGATCCTCTCAATGAACCGGGTGGCTTTGTAAGCCTCAGTTGGAGCAGGAGAGGAGTCGGTTGAGGTGACTGCGAGGGGAAGTGAAACATCTATGGGACCCAATGGTTGGAATCCCAACCCCACCCGAAAGGGGATGTGGCCAGTTGAGCTATGTTAGACATAGGGAATAATCTCATCCCATGTGAAAGGGTTCTTCAAATTATACATGTGCAGGATATGCATGATCATTCGATTTACGACCTCAATTTGGCCATCTGTCTGGGGGTGTAAGGCTATGGATTTGGTGATCTTGGTGTCCAACAGTGACCAGAGGCTCGACCAGAATGTGTTGAGAAATCTACTGTCCTGATCTGAGACAATGGTTTGTGGGATTCCAAAATGTACCCAGACTCGTTCAAAAAAGAGCTTGGCATTGGCTTCTGTTGTGATGCTCTTCTTGCAAGCAACTAGAATCGCCATCTTAGAAAAGTGATCGAAAACCAAAAAAACACAGTCATTTCCTCTCTTGGTAAATGGGAGGCCCAACATGTAGTCCATTGAGATGGGTTCCCATGGTCTGTTAGGAGTAGGAAGAGGGTTGTACATGCCCCATTTCTTAGTGGTTGGTTTGGAAATAGCACAGGTAGTGCAAGACCTGATATACTTGCTAACCTCTTGTCGAATTTGCGTCCAGTAGAAATGTTTCTGCAGCATTGCCACTGCCTTTTCGACGCCGAAGTGTCCTGCCACCCATCTATATTGGGATTCCCAGATCATCTTCACTCGCTCACTTGAGGGAACACATATATGGCCCAGACGACACAACAACCCATCCTGAATATGGAAATTATCGACAACTTCCTTTGCACCCAACATTTGGTAGGTGGAGGTGAAGTCTGGGTCTGTCTCATAGAGTTGGGGCCATCCAGAGGTCTCATGGCCACAAGAGTCTAGCACTGTGGTGAGTGTCGCGACTGGTGGTTTGTTGAGGCAATCAGCGACGTGGTTGGTGCTTCCTTTTTTATACTTGATGTTGAGGTGGAATTGTTGCAAATATGTGGACCACTTTTGATGGAAGTCATTTTGCAATTTTCCTTGTGTCTGCATGAACTACAATGGCTTATGATCAGTGTGGATGAATTTCTCCCTCCCAAGAATGTAATGTCTCCACTAGAGATAGGCTTGCACAATGGAGTACATTTCTTTGTCATAAGTAGGGTACTTACAGATAGCATCTAATAGTGTTGCACTATGATAGGCCACGGGGTGGCCATGCTATGTGAGAACGACACCCACAACATAGTTTGAAGCATCAGTCTCGATCTCAAAGGGTTGTTGCAGGTCTAGTATTGAAAGTACTAGGGATGAGCACAAGCATTGCTTCAAATCATCGAACACTTATTGTTGGGTCCAACCCAATGCAAATTTCACCTTACCACCACCCCTGGTTATTTGGCTAAGGTCCCATGCAATATGGGAGAATCCCAACACAAACCTACGGTAGAAATTGGCAAGGCCGAAGAAGCTCTGAAGCTCAGTGAGTGTGGTTGGGGCTAGCTAGTCACATATGACTTGGATCTTGGATGGATCCACATGTACGCCGTTTTGATCAATGATGTAGCCTAGGTAATGGACCATGTCCATGATGAAGGAGAATTTTTCCAGGTTGGCGTATAGCTTGTGTTGCCGCAGGGTGTGCAGAACTTGTTGAATATGCTGCAAGTGTTTGACCCAAGTCTTGTTGTAAATGAGAATGTCATCAAGATAAACCAATACAAACGTATTGGTAAATGGTCACAGGATATCGTCCATCATCCTCATGAAAGTGGTTGGAGCATTTGTTAGACCAAAGGGCATGACCAACCATTCAAAAATGCCTTCCTTTGACTTGGAGGTAGTCTTCCATACATCTGTTTATTCTATCAGGATCTAGTGGTAGCTAGACTTTAGATCAATCTTACTGAAGTATTTTCCCCCCATGAGTTTATCAAGGAGGTCATCGATTCGGGGAATCAGGTACCGATTTCTGACTGTGATTTTATTCAGAGCTCGATAATCAATGCAAAGTTGCTCAGTTCCATCTTTCTTCTGTACTAGCACGATTGGGCTCCCACAAGGTGATGACCTAGGACAGATGTACCCCTTGTGGAGAAATTATTGGATCTATCACTTGATCTCCTCATTCTCTAGCAAATAGTGGAGATAGATTGGCCCATTGGGCAGTGGTGCACTGGGAGTCAGATCGATGGGGTGCTTGACCTGCAGTGCAGAGGTACCCTGGTAGGTGAGGAGAAGATATCTGAGTATTCTTCCATGACCTTATCTACTTCCTTTTTCTATGTGGAGAGGTCGGCTACAGAGACCCTTGATGTGGCTATGATTTTTCTCTCATTCTGAGAGTGAATCACGAAGAAGAAAAACTTTCCCGTCTGAGAGATGACCTTCCTGCATTGCTTAGTAGAGATCAAGGAAATAGCACTAGCTGGGACAGCCTTGGGTATCTTGTACAATTTCTGGTTCAAAGTAATAATAACACTACGAGGCCTAGACTCATATACAACATGACATTTCCATAAATAAGGTTGTCCCAAAAGAACATCAAAAACTTCGAGAGGAGAAACATCACACAATACCTCGTCTTTGAAGGGCTTGATGTTGTACGACAATTGACACTATTCCCTGACGTGGAGATCGCTTCCTTGGCGGAACTATCCAATGGTGTAGGGTTGTGGGTGTGGCGTTGTCGGTAGGGCCAACCATTTGATGACCTATGTTGAGATGAGGTTCTTCTATCTACCACTGTCAACAATGAAGTGTAGTGGTGTGCATTTTACCCACATCTTTGAATGGAAGAGGCACTCTCCTTCTTCTGGCTCATCTGGTTCACCATGTTGGAGATTGGTGGTAGCAATGATGGCACTGGGTACTGTGTCAATGATCCATCTTCCCCTTTTGGTTATTATTCAGAGTCAGAACCCACATCTGATTTAGAGGCTTTCACTTTGGCCACCAGCGTCTTCTTTGAGCGAAATTCAGTAGTGTTATGCCAAGGGCTCTTATGGAAGTCGCACCACTTCCTGGTATCTTTCTTTTTCTTTCCGGTGTCCTTCTTTGCTTGCGTCTTGGACTGGTTGTCCTAATAATGTCCATATTTTCTCTATCCTTTGTTTTGTGGGTTGGGTCTGCCCTTTCCTCACTTTTGTTGTGAGGGGTTCCCCGACCCAAATTGTTGCGTCTTTTGTTTGAGCTTATGCTCGATTTTGACGACATATCGGTAGGTCGTGCCCAAGGATGAGATGTCCAAAAATTCCATTTCGGTATGTATATATCTATGCAGAGTACCATGATACTTGAGCACTAGATGTCTCTTTGAATCTTTGATACCCAACTTGGTGCGCAAGGTATGGAAGATATTTGTGAAATCTAGCACTGCTTGGTCTCTTTCTTGCCACAGTGTGGTCCATTTGTCATACAAGTCATCATAACTTCTGATAAGGTAGTATTGTTCCTTAATATAATCCCTGAAGGATTCCCAGGTGACCGCTACTGTAAATAATGAGGGTTCCTCTATTTCCTTTTTCTCACAGAAAGTTTCCCACCAATATTTGACATGGGGAACGACTTTGAGGAGCGCAAAAGTAATATTTTCTCTATTCGAAAAGTTATGGACAGAGAAATAACCTTCTATTTGATTCAACCACTTGTCTACAGCATATTCATCTATCTAAACTTCAAATATACGAATATCGAAGTTTATTTGTACCTTGAAGGGCGCGGTGCCTCCACTCGAAGAATATGCATCGCCTGTTGGTAGTCGCCGAAGGATTTGCGCAAAATTATCCATCATCTCGTTCCTCTGTTGCATGAGGGATTCCTCAATCAATAGTTTGAAAGGATCTCCTATCCCATCATCTTTCTTTTCTCCTTCCATGAGAGGTCGCTTGGGTGTGCGAGAGATTTTTTCCTCAAGAGAAACAAGCTCGAGACCCAAATATTTGTACTCCGACCTCGTTGGGGACATGCATTAAGACAACAAGAAGTAGACCTCTCTGATACCATTGATCTGGATTTTATGAGAAGAATTAAATGAATACAAATTATTACCAGATGCTTAACACAAAATAATAGAGATACAGTGAAACTGGTTTTCTATTCAATAAGGAAATAAGTTGAAACTGTAAAATGTTGCGGAAAACAAGCTTGCTGGAATGGTGGCGGTTTATCTCTGAGAAGAGATGTGACGGTTGCGCTCATTCACAAGAATATTATTACAGTGAATCTCTCAAGGCCTTTTTACAATAAATAGGAGTTTCAAAAACCTAAACATCCAAAAACCTAACCCTAGGAGATGAAGCGCCAAAAGTCATGTGGGCCCCGTTTGGGTAAGTCAGTACATCAACTTCCCGGGGTCGTAACTTTTGCATATGATCTTCGTTTTAGGCGTATGATAGCCCATTGAAAGATCTATCCAAGGACTACAACAGTTGCACAAAATTTCATGATGATATTTTGCGACCACAACATACCCCAAAAAACGTCGTTTAGGGCCTCAAAACGGCTCTGGAAGTTCTGGACCCGAAAAACTGCTAAAAATAGTAAATTATCAAAATTGCTAGAAAGTTGTTTTGAGCCAGCTAGAAAAGGTGGGAGGCCACTGATATCCACGTGGATCAGGAAATTTTCTAGTTTGTTTGGGCTTCTGGCTCCTCTACAATTTGGGTGTCTTTTCCTTGTGCCGAAGGCTCAGGCTGTTATTCCTTGATTTCTAGATTTAGACCATTCAGCTTTATGCTCTGCTCTGTTACTTTGGGGTTTGGACCAGAAACTTTTGGTCTTAGCTTAGGCAACTCTTGGTTTATTTATGGGAGTCCTCTCTCTGCTTACTCTGGCTGATCAAGTTGCATCGACTCTGGGTTTGTGGTATGGGGTGGACTGGTGGTTTCTTGGGTTGGCGACTGGGGTGGTGGTGGTTACAAAGGGTGCTCAGTGACAAATGTGGATGGAAATGTTTCCCGGTCGGGGTCGTCATGAATGTGGATGATACTGGTGGCTTTGAACACTGAGAAGGTGCAGGGAGAAACTGATGCAAGGGGTTGGGGGTTCAAAGGTTTGTTCGGCAAGACCCCGGTTCTGGGCCTCTTCATCAATGGTTCGATATCGAACACAATGTTCAAGATCTAGTTAAAATCCTCACCTGACAACAGGGCATCGAATGGCAGTTGATGGAGGGCCAGTCTTTTCTTCCGCTCCAATTTTTGCATTTTTTTTTCCTCCTTAGAGTCTGATTATGCTGGAGATTCTGGCTTCTGTGACCCTGGACCTGAGCTTGGTCTGGCTTCTTATTCTTTGTCTGTCTTCTTCAGCAGCTACATAGGAAGAATATAATGCATTCCTGACTTGCATGGGTTGCATTTGACTCTTATAAAAGACATGTCATCTTTGTCGAAGGCCTTCTCATCCAGATAGAACGACAACATCTTTGTATGGAAATATTCCCTTCTAACATTTCTCGGCCAGACAAATGTGTGGTGTTGGTTCATGTTGAAGGCAATGTTTCATGTATTGCAGTTTAGGAGATCCTATAGAATATGAATCCTCTGTGTTGCATCTCTCATACCATTGTACCATTTAGGAAATATTGTGGTGTTGAAGGCTGTATTCTCTGAATCCGGCCTTGACTGCCATGGCTCGAACATCTTCTCCATGTGTCCCTTATCTAGTAGCATTGGAGGCCTTCCGATGGGTGGATTCCATTTGAACATTGCAAATTCCATGAGTATATATCCATAAGTGAATGTTCCTCCCTTCTCCTATGCTTCCTCGCATTCTACTAGTAGTTCCTCCAACAGGTAGCTACACCAATTGAACACAACGTTGTTGGTGCAAAAGTCTGCTACTGATAATGCATGTAGCATACATCTACCTTTGTAGTTTGATCTCATAACATTAGTAGCTATGATGTAGCAACCAGTCTGGACTATCTCTAGTAGTATGGGTTTGATTACTGTTGTGCGTCCCCCCCTCTTTGTGTTGAATTTCTCATACAAACTGAGCTCGCCTTTATTTTTTCCATGCTTACTAGGACCCTAGAATCCTTTCGAAACATCTTCTCCTTCGTAGGATAGTCTCGTAAGCTGGTGGATGTATTCATCATGGATTGGATATATCTTATCCAACCAGAGACTTCTGTTGTGCACCCTACTTATCATAAATTTTGTGCACCACGCAACCTCACCAATGGTATCGAATATTGGTAGGTATCTAAGGTTCATGATGGTCGAATTGGATAAGTTGATAAAGTCTAGTTTTGGCACAAATTGCATGCCTCCGAGTCCATCTGGATCCATCCCCCAAAATACATATATGCTCATCTGGGGGAACAAAAATGAATCTATTAGGTCAATATCAAGGAGCTTAACATGCTCCACCTTCCCTTTTAGATCACCCACGACCTAGACTCGTGAGTCATAGGGCTCATCTGGTATCGCTTCTTTAGACATAAAACTTCATCTTTTTGTGGCTCTCGACATTCACGCTTCTGTGAAAAGTTAAAGACTAAGGTCATGACTATGGATTTCACACTTTTACAGACTGGTTCACTCTACTAAATTCATACATGGCTAAGTTCTTTGAAAATGATGCATTCTCAAGTGAGTTCTCAGGACCTTGTACTTGTCTTAACGAGAAAGTTTTAGTAATAAATACTATTCATTATGACCGTATGGATGCAAATGGATCTGATTTGTCCGACGAGACTGTTTAACGGGGTAAATCCTATTGGGTGATTCTGTCATTTACTTACTTGGGTGAGTGGAATAGGGTCGTGGCCAATTTCAGACCTTTCCATTTGACGGGTGGGTATCCCGACGCGAACTCGGATGGAATCTTGGCATATCATGGATTTATGGCTTAAATGTCTTCAGGCGGGGTACCGTAATAGAAATTAAGGTTGTGACTAGACCAGGTTCATGTGGCACATAGGCTCAGCTCATATTTGTCTTCATTCTCCCTCCGACCACAAAGGAGGTCCTCATCATATTAATGATTGTCATTAATATATTTTCTTATGCTTCAGATCCTACACTGCTGATTTATTAGTTCTGTATCAAACAATTTTTAAACAGAAAATGAACTAGGTGTCATGGCGCAACAATGCGCACATCAACTTTATTAACTGAATTTACAAAAAATTCAGAAAAATCAAATCTAACTATTATACAATCTCCTTCGAACTGGAGCGACAGTCTCTCTTGCTCAGTTTTGAGACAAGTAGGGTTTCAGGAGAGCACCATTCACCCATCCTGGCCACAACACACCATCTAGTTGTGTGAGTCTGACTGCTCCTGAGGGTCAAATCTCCTCAATTATGAATGGTCCCACCCAGTGCATGCGCAACTTGCCAGGGTGCTTTATGTATCGAATATTGTAGAGTAGAACCTTGTCTCCTTGTGTAAATACCTTGGTCTTAATGTGCCTGTCGTACCAAACTTTTTTTCTTGCTTTCTCGACTGACTGATGGTAGTCTGCTAGAAATCTGGTCTCCTCAAGTTCTTGTAACTCCATAAGTCTCTGTGCAATGGATTCCTCTTCTGACATACATGTGATTTGTGCAATATACAAGCTTGGAGTGATGAATTATGCAAGCACCATTGCCTCTTTCCCATAAACTAACTGGAATGGTGTGTACCTGGGGATTTTCTTTGTGGTTGTCTTGTATGCCCATAGTACTGTTGGGACTCTATCATCCCAATCTTCTCTATTTGTGCAATAGACCTTTGTCAACCCTCTTTCTAGAATATTGTTGAAGGGTTCGACTGTTCCATTGGCCTAGGGTGGTAGGGACTTCTTTTGTGATGTTGGATCAGGAACTCTATTGTAAGCATTTCTATAGTGTTGCTAATGAAATGAGCTCCCTGATTGCTGGTTAGGCTTCTAGGACATATGAACTGAGTGATGATATTCTTGAAAATGAACCTGGTAGCAATATTGGTCAAACAGTCTGTAATTGTTGTTGCTTCTGCCCAACAGGTAAGGTAGTCAGTTGCGGTGATGATTTACCTAGCCTTTGAATGCTTGGTTGTAGGGTTGATTGCTCCAATAAAGTCAACTGCCCATTTCTCGAATGCTTGTAGAGCTCTAACTAGTTGTAGTGATAATTCATATCGGCATGATGACTTACCCACTCATTGACAAGCATCACACAATCTAACATATAATTTTGCATCCTTGAAGAGTGTTTCCCACCAAAGTCCATCTTGTAAAAATTTCTATGCAGTGGCCTTTTCTCCTACGTGACCTCCTGCAACTCCATTGTGGAATTCCCAAAGTATATCATGTCTTTCATGATCCAGGACACATCGTCTAAGGATACTGTCTAGTCTTAGATTATATAACTGTCCAATGATCATCTGGTAATCTACTTCTCTAACAACCATGTGGTGTTTCTAGGTTGAGAAATATGCTTCTAGGAAAGCCCTTTACTTAAGAAGACTGTTATGTCTTCCAGGTATTCTAGTATGGCCTCAACCTGGAACAAGTCTGCATCTGGGAGCTGGTCATCTATTTCTCCGCAACTTTCCCCTGACTCTAATATGGATAGGTGATTAGGTCCTACATTTCATCATCCTGACTTAATGATAACTTCAAATGAAAATTTATGAAATAACAACAACCATATACAAATTCTCCCTTCCAACACAGGTTTGTTGACTAGATATTTCAATGCAGAATGATCAGTAAAGAATTTGAAATGAGAACCTAACAAATTATGTCTAAATTTCTACAAAGCATAGATCATGGATAAGCCCTCCCTTTTCGTCATTGTGTAGTTGTGTTATGCTTGCGACAACTTTTGACTCACAAAATAGATAGGATGATCCATAGCTCCATCTCCAGGTTGCGTTAAGATAGCTCCCAAGACAATTCCCAAAGCATCTACATGGACATGAAATTCATTCTCCCAGTTTGGGAATATCAGAACCGATGTTGTGTTGATCTTCTCCTTAAGTATCTTGAATTATTTATCACATTCTGGAGTCCATTGGAAAATTTCAGCCTTTTTTAGTAGGTTTTCCAGATGTACAGTAATGTTGGCATATCTTCGGATGAACCTGCGATAGTAACCTGTGTGTCCTAGTGTGGAGCACAACTGTTTATCACTCATAGGTGGTGGCATATTTGTGATGACTGCAACTTTGGCTGGGTCTACCAATAATCCTTCTCGACATACTATGTGGCCCAACAAATTCCCATGTGGTACACATAAGATACACTTTTAGAGATTCAATGAGATCTGCAATTCTCTGCATCTGTCGAACATTAGCCGCAACAGTGCTACATGTTCCTTGAGTAGGATATATATTTCCTAATCATCCATATATACTTCTATAAATTTGTGAATGAACTCTCTGAAAGATGATTTATAATCTTGGAGAAAAATGCAGGGGTGTTCTTTATGCCAAATGGAATCACATTGTATGTGAAAGATCCCCATTCTGTTATGAAAGTGGTCTTCCTTTTTTCCTCTTCAATGATCCTGACTTGGTGGTACCCTGAAACTTTTTCTATGAATGAGTATGCTTTCTTCCCCGCAACTTGTTCTAGAACCTCATCTGTAAAGGGTGTTGGGAAAGGGTCATGCACACAGGAAAAGTTGAGGCTTTTGTAGTCTACACAGACTCTAATATCCTATGTGCCTTTCTTTCTTTGAATAAGTATCGGGCTAACCCACTCTGCTTATTCTACTGCAAAAATGAGTCATGCTTCCAACATCTTATCTATCTCCTTCTTAACCTTGTATTTTACTCTAGGGTTAAGACGGTATGGTCTATGTCTGAAAGGCTTGGATCCTAGTTTCAATTCAATCTTCATTTCTCCCATAACTCCTTTGATTACCTTTAACTCTGAAAAAGTATTTGGGAACAAATCCTCATATTCCCGCAATAAACTTTGTATTTCTTGCCTGGTTTTCTCATCCCAGTAGTCTCCCACCATAGCTATCTTGGGTTTCTCTGTGGTCCCTATGCTGATTTTTCACAATTTTAATGGGTGATTGTAGGAACTATCAGTCTGGCTGGGTATGGTGTTTTGAATTTATCTTCTCCCCTCTGTCTCTTTGATGGCTAGGTTTCTCAATTCCTCTAAGTCATCTAGGCTTTCTGCATCCCTGCTAATCTGATAACATTCTATAGGTTTCTCAGTTGAGGCCAGATGAAGGTTGGTATGAAATTATTGGCTATGTTTGGCACATACCGCTAAGTTTGATTTCTGATTACCATTATTTGTAAAAATAAATTCTTTAATATTTTGCAGGACTACTTCAAGATTAGGGTACTTACTTGTAAATTAAAAGTCCTTGCAAAATTGAGTTGCGAGTGTTTTCCAGTCACTAGTTTGTCTTCTGGTTTCTTCACATATGAACTAAGATTTCAGGATTGGACCTAGAGAGTGGGGAAATACCTAAACCCAGACGTGAGAGGGTAGCCGTGCAACTCTCCACTATGTCACGCACTGTTCAATATGCATTCTAGGCTTTGATTCTCCACTGAATAGTTGCACAACTTGGAGATCCATCTACATCTCTGATTCCAGCTGCTCCTTATTTGGGAACCTATACTTGATAGCTTGCTTCACCTCGTCCCAATTTATTAGTACAGATTCATGATTATCCCACCATCTGGAAGGGGTTTTCTGAAAAGCTACATCTAGTATAAAGATTCTTTGATATTCTATTACATTTTCTTCCACGTTGAGCAAAACATTGTTTAGTTCTGAGGTGCCATCGTATACTGGGTGTTATCTAACTTCAGTCCCAACCCATCTGGTCACTCTGACAGTTGCGCATATTATTGAGAATATTTCTTATGAACCTTGTTTCCAACTGTCAAAATCCAATTATGAATCTTCATCTGTTGATTGTATGCTTCTCCAAATTACTGATCCATTAGCAATAGGATTTATATAATACTCTCTTGTTCCTGCTATTATGGTGTACAACTGATCCAAGTCTTCTCCCTCCATATTATTGTCTGTTGGCTCTGTATACTTGGGTCCTACATATAGATCCAAAGTTTGAACTACCTTGATTCCCTCAGCCTCAAAGTTCATTGTGTCTTTATTTAAGTCGATTACAGCATAATTGTCATAGGTCCAATCAATGCGAAGTAGTGCAGGGTAACGGTCCTTATCTCCCATGATATCAACGACTTCAAAGTCGGCCACTATCTTTACTCCTGCGACATCTATTTCCACATTCTCCAATATTCCTATGGGGAAGATACAATATTGGTTTTCCATTCATAACTGAATTGGGGAATATGTCAACCTAGGTTTTCCTAAGGCTTCCCAAGTCTTCTTAGGCAGAATGCTAACATCAGATACTAGATCCAACATGATGTCCTTAATCTCAAATTTTTCTAACTGGGCTACTAATATGAATTCTTTTCCAATTCGTACTTTTCTTCGTTGCACTCTATGAGCACTCTTCTCAGGAATATTAGCCCTTACTCTTTCTTCTAGGGGTTCTTCATTCCCAAAAACTAGGTATAGCACATTGCACAACTTTTCTGTTAGTTGAACATTCCCCAGAATGTCAGAGAATAATTGAAAACAAAGATCAACTACATTTTGAGGTTGCTCAGGTTATCTCGGCATGACTACAATGTTTCTAGGTGCAAGGAATGAAGCAAGGACTTGTGCCATATTAGGATAAACAATAGGCTATGGGGGTTTCTCTTGCATCTCAGGGCTAGGAATATTCTAAAATACTTCTATGGCATCTTTAAAGAACAACTTCTGTTTCAGAGGGTTGTACCTGTCTTCTTTAGGTGTTTCTTTTTGTATTTGAGGTAGAGTATCAGCATCATCTGTTGTCTTCACTCCTCCTCGAGTAATGATATTAAGGTTGGTAAATTGTCCCTTAATAACTCTCTTGATTTTTGAACTGATGAGGTTAGTTCCTCTTTGTCATACTCTATATTCCCATTTTTCAACTAAGTCTGGGTAGTATTCAGTTGCGTGCCCATTGGTTCTACAATGAGAGCACCATGGCCACCTTGGATGAGGATAGTCTCTAGCCATGTGACCTTTCTCATCATAGTTATAACATATGCTTGGCCCTCTTCCCCAGTCCTTCCTCCTCTGAAGTATCCTTCGGCTCCACCTCCTCGACCTCTTCCTGGTCCCTGAGTGTTTTCGTTCACCCTGAATTTTTTTCGGTCTAACCTATTTGCAAGTGCATCCAAATCTCTACATTGATTGGTAGTATGTGTGGTAGATGCACAGAACTCATAGTGTATTGTATTTGGTACTATCAAATATTTCTACATAATGGGGCACTTTCTTGGCCCATGCCCATGGATTCAGACGATTTCATAATACTCAGTTGTTGGTACTGCTTGGCCTCCTAGAAAAGCATGATACAGGGTGGGGTTATGGAATGGTAAGTTCGTCGATACTTGTGCAACTCCTCCCATGGTTTCTGGTGGGGGTACCATAAAGTTATGAGGAGGTATCATTCCCCTTATTCGTGGACATTCATTCACCATATGACCTTCCGTATAGAATCTAGTGCACCAAACCTGTGGTCGTCCCAATATGGGTATCGTCATCTCTTGAATATTTTATGTAAGCGTTGATATCTGTGATGTAGTTGTGCCAGATTCGCATCTTATGGGGATCTGACACTCTCAGGATCCCAGGGTATCCCTTCATGGCTTCAATCTTCATCGATTATTCCAAGGCGTCTGTTAAAGTTTCTATCCACTATTGCGTTAATGGAATCCAAGTCAGAGGCAACAATCCCTGAATGTACCACTCCCTTTGATTTTCTTCATGGATTGGATGTGCCAACCTCCCTATAGCATCTTTAAACTTATGGCTATATTCCCAGGTTGATTCACCTTCCCATTACCAGATCTCATGCAACTCAAACATAGCCTTTTGTTCTGACTAAGGTAGTTTGAACTATGTTATGAACCTTGTCTGTACCTGTCCAAGTGTGAACGCTTCACCTTGTGTTCCTGGCACTCCTGGGTCGATGATATTCAAGTACCACTTGAGAGAGAGACCTCTCAAGGTAGTTTGGAACTCAACCAACTTATTCGCATCCAGAGTCCCTCTGGATCTCCATATTTCTTCGCACAAGAACGAGTGTTTCTCAATGTCTTCATTGCCCTTACCCCAAAATTCTGGGTATCGGGCAATAGAACCTCTCGCGTGACCAATATTGTTATTATTGATATTTTTATTCCTATCAATATGAATCCTAACGGTCCTACTTGCGATCTACCAAGGGATCCTAATATCCTCCATGTACTCACACTTCCTAGTTGTGATTGACTAACTAGTTGTACTGGAACAGAACTAGCATGAGATGGTAGTATTGAACTTACTGCTTGTATAGAAGACACTTGGGGTATGGGTGATTTGGGGTTGGTGCCACTGGCTTCGGGGTGATTTTATTTGATCCGGGGGGTCTCATTTTCTTCCACTGGGACAATCTCTTCGGTCGGATTCCCCATCTCTCATGTTGTCGGGGCTGAATCTTCTCTTTATTCTTCAAGATTCATGTCAGATTCTTCCTCTCTTACATATTCACCTTTTCTGTCTTGTCCAACCTCTTGGGGACATCGTTATCTTCACACTTCTCTCTCATTTAATCTTTGACTCGACATTCGTTACTGTCTTCTCATCTTCTGCAACTCTTTTATCTATCTTTCCTCTACTTCTTCCGATCCGCCTTATTTCATCAAATTCTCAGATTGTCTTGCTACTTTTTTGATCTTTCTGTGCCACCACTTCTCAACTATGGCGGCTCTCTTAAAGGATCAGTCATCTCTCGAGTCTGTTTGTTGTTGTTTCCCCTCCATTTGTGAAAGAACCCTTCCCCTCTCTCATGCCATGACTCTCACCCCACCTTGCTCTACCCCAAGCAAGGGTGTTTATGTTGCCATCTCAGTTGGGGACATAGTCAACATCCCCTCCTCCATCAAGAAAATATTAATCCCCAGAGGCATTTCTCTCAATAGTATTCCCCTTTAGTATTTCTTGAAAATCGCCTCTACTCGCGAAAAATATTGGTGGTTCTCAACTGCAAATTCGATGATATATCCTTCTAATGTGGTGTTGACCCAGAAATAAATTGCTCGCGTGATTGGATAATCCATCCTCTGAAGTGATTCTAGATTTTAGGTGTCCCAAGCACAAATCCTCTTGACTCATCCTTGTAACTCTAGAGATTCTTGGAGCCTCTTTATCCAATGGAAAAATTCTTCCAGGAATTTAACCCATAAAATCTCATACTGGTCGCTTGATCTTTCTGAATAAAAGATTGCTTTGCGAGTGTTTTCCACCGATTTTCCCCTTAGTTTCGTTTCTTTCCATATGAAGGTATCACAGTTTATGTCCCACCATTGATCAATACCATATCTGTGGATATGTGGAAGCATTCTCCCTACAGGTTCCCTTTTTACGTAGGTCTCGGCAACATAACCATTTTGATGGCGCGAGTTTGATCAGACCAGGGTCCTTCTCATGTTGCCAACAAAAGGTACCGAGTAGTCTAGAGCATTGGAATTTTCATCTCCTCTGAAGAGAAGAAGTCTCACCTGAAACGTTACTGAGACAAAAAGATAGGGAATGGTAGGGAAAAGACGTAGGGGGATTCATAGAACCTTCGGGACTCATCCTGATCTTGCACAAGAGACATAAACAATGTTTAATATTATGTATGCAAGAATTATACCTACTTATGTTGAGAACAAGCATTTAAACATAGAACCATTCAAGTAGGACTTATAGACCATAAAGAGGTATTGTAATTCATAAGTAAACACACAGAGACACATCATATTTTGAAACTTTAGGTCCTTCTTCAGATTAGCTTCAGAATCTTCCTTTAGTTACAAACTCAGAGATACACATTAATTCTCTATACAAACTCTTGACTCTGGACTCATGTCGCAGAGCTCCAATTCTTAGATGGATAGATAGGTTACCTTATAGACTCAAGACTTTACTTGACTTGAATTACAATAAACAACAACTAAGAGCTCAAATGACTAACAAAAATAACACCAACCCTTTTACAATTATGTTCAGCCCTATATATAGCTAGGTTATGTCTTCCATCTCTGCTTGCATGCTTCCTTGTTCTGTTGCAACTGTTTGTTTCTTAGTTGGCGTTGCGTTGAATTTCACAACTTATTTTTTTTTCTCTTTCTCGTTCTGTTGTCCATCTTCTGGTGAAGCTTGTGTAACTTGTTCTTATACAAAACTTGCATGAATCCTTGTCCCAAAAACGAAGGGCCCAACAAGATTCCTCCAACCATGACTCAATTCCATCATAAAATTTATAATTATCATCATATGATTGTTGGAAGGAAATCAACAATGAGATACATACCTGATGAGGCTCATGAATGAAAATTTCATGCAATGCACTCTGTAAGGGAGTCTCAAAGTGGGTGATATTTCTCATCCAAGGGGTAGAAGTAAAACAATAGGAACTTGACATAATAATCAATAGAAATTGGAGTGTCTCATTGTCAATGTAGATCTCCCTGGTTTCAAATTTCACGTACTCTACTTGCTGAGAGGAGAAATAATGGTGGATTTTCCGAGGGAAACATTGAGTGAAAGATAGCTCCAAATTTTTTCCTATGAAATCAAATAAATCATGTGAGGTGTGTTGGATTATTGGTATAGAATCCACAGATAGGTGATGTATTTTCTCCTGGAGAGTAAAATGTAATTCTAGAGCATATTGAGATGATAACATTTCCTTGATTAACTCAATGTTTCCTATGCTTTGCATGGTGATGGGTTGTCTATTTTCTATAATTTTTTCATGAGGATCAACAAACTCATTGTTCTCTCCATATTTTAGATTTGCAGTGATTAGCATATGTGCATCAAGGTAAAAAATCTCAAATTGTGAAGGATCAACGAATAATAATTCAGTACCCACACTCAATTCAAGAACATAACAATATTCATCGAGAACAAGATCATTATGATTAAATTATGATTCAACATGTTCCAGAAATTGAGATTGCAAAGGGGTTTCAAAGTGATACATCTGAGATGAAGTGTCATTTAGAATGAGTGTTTGATCGATTAAGGTTGGGCACTCTTCCTGATATGGCATATATTCAACATTTCATTATCAAAAGAGTAATGTGAATAGTGTATTACATGACAAATAGATGGTTTCTCATATGGATGATAATCATCGAACATATTTGTATACAGTGCATGAAGATCTTCAAATTTTGAGATTAAGGGATTTCCTCGGTAAGAGATTCCTCGGGATTTTATACATGCCCCTCCCCTTCAGACAAGTGTTTTACACAATGATTGATTAATTCTGGATGCTTCTGTATAAAATTCTCATCTTCCCAAGTGGAATTTTCAACAAGTAAGTTTCCTCCACTTAAGGATATACTTTGAAATGGATCTATTCCTCAACTAGAGAATTATTGTATCCGTGATAGCTTCAGCATCCAATATGATTTTTCCTTCCTCGTCAGGTTATGGAAATATAGTTTGAACTTGTATGTTGTCACCTATAACCTTATTTAAGCATGAAACATGGAAAACCAGGTGTACTCATGAAGACGTATGCAACTCCAATTTGTATGCCATAGTACCAATATTTTGAAACACCTTATAAGGTCCATAGTAATTTGGTGATAATTTATTATCCTTTTTAGCTTGCTTGAGGTACATCTTTTTCTACGGTTGTAGGATCCTTTTGTGCGGTTTTAGGATCTCTAAATGCTTCACACAATTTCAAACTTAGAAGAGAAAACTGATAACAAAACTTCTCAAGCAAACAATGAATCAAAAGGTTCTTTCTTAGATGACAAGTCTCTTCATTAGGGGCTCATGAAATGAATATATGAACTCAGATCTTGTTCCCTGTAGCAATTGAAAACAATAATCAACAATTCACTCTTAGAAAAAAAGCAATCATAACTCTATTCACTCCAATCAAACTTGTGTAGTACAAAAAATAGTCAATATAATTGAGAGGCTTCATTATCGAACATGAAGGTAAAATATGAATTCCTATTGTTCGTGTACCCACTAAGAACACTACTATCTCAAACTCAAAATAACAATATTTGTTTTCTAAGCAATCCCACACATCATATTCTTAAATGTTATCCTACAAGAATAGAAAGGAAACTAACTGCTCACACTGATTCAAAAGCAAGTGATTATGTGTTTGATCTTTAAAATGCATTTGAAATCATTGAAAAAACACAACTATTCAATGTGCACACTCACACAATCACACAAATTATGTATAGGGAGGTTTACCTTAGTTGGGACGGTGGGCCCTTTCCAAAGCAACAAGGTACCTCTAAAATGATAACAGATTAAAACATTCTAATCATACCCAGAAATTGCATGATAGATCATTTGTATTCCTTCAACTTGTAAATCTAATCAACATTTCATCATCTTGTACATAAAAATAATATGCATCATCTCGTTCTTACGACTTGCTTCATTACATTCATCATTAATTTCCTATCGCCTAGACAACATCCCTTATAAAGAAGGTGAGCCGATATTATCAATATCTAAGGATAAGTATCAAACAATTTTTAAAATATTACAATTGGTATTTCACATCGAATCTCTAGGGATGGACTTCATCCTCAGGACATGAAGTGCATGAGTGATGAAGTCTATCGTGATCTGGAAAATTGATTTAGAGGCTTCATTCCAACTGACTTCTCGAAATCTCCATCAACATACTCGTTCAACAGGTGAATTCTGGAAACAGGGGTTTGGTACTGGAATACACACAGTCGCGAATCTGAGTACCAGATTAGGCGCAAAGGGAGGTACCAGAACGGGAAAAACTGGTACTGGAATAGCATAGAGCATGTTGGTACTGGAATAACACAGAGTGTGGGTACCAAAATAGCGCAGATAGGTGCTGGTACCGGAATAGCACAAGACATGTGCCAATACTGGATAGGCACCCAAGAAGTACCAGATCAATGTTTTGCATGTCTGTTGGTACCGGATCAATTTTTTGTGGGTCTATTGGTACCAGATTGATTGAGGAGCATCGTCGACATCAAGCAAGCCAGCGCTGAGACAATTGGACAGTTGGACGAGCGCCAACACAAATTTTGAAATAACCTTGAAGTGTTACGCAAACATAAATGTGATAATTAAATGAAGTGCACTTGTATAATGTAATGGACCTTGAGAGGATTGCTCTCGTCCTTAGTAGGTAGAAGGCATTTAAAGTAGTTAATGTAAAGTAGGTAGAATTAAATGTGTATATTAGACAGTTGTAGAGCGCAAGAGGGAAAGGGGATATAGACACCCTCATTGTGCATTGTAACATTATCAATCCAGGAAGAGCAAGAGCATGCAGAGAGCTGTGTAAGAACACCCATGTATAGATACTTGAATTAATAGAAGAGATTGATCCAAATTCATGGTTTTGTGTTTGTTCTCTGTGTATTGATGTTGAATGATATGCTCATGAATGTTTGCTTCCTATTATACATTTTATTTATATGATGTGTATATGATTTCATGTTTGAATTGAAGTCTGAGAGGAAGAAGGAATGAGTTTCAATTGTTTCTCTATTTGAGCCAGAGGATTCCTGCAAGGAGTGCAGTCGAATTTGTCCACAAGGAGTGTGTTGACAGAGGGTTCAAATAGAGATAGATTTTGTTCTCATTCTCCCAAAAGGTGCAGTTGGGCACAAGAGTTGTGCAAGGAGTGCACAGGCCGGGTAAAAGTCTCAGGGTTGCAAACCTGAGTGAAGTATTGAAGGACTGCTGTTGCAGGTGTGCGCAGAGTCGAGGGACTTTAGCACTTAGACGTGGTTGAAGGTTTGCCGCAAGGAGTGCGTGTAAGAGTTTTTCTGAAGGACTTGAAGGTCATGGGAAAATCTTAGGAAGGGTAAGGCCTTCTAATCCATTAAAGAGAAGCACAGGGATTTTGTGCCGTGAAGTGTTTAAAACAAGCGTCGCAAGTAGTGTGCAGGTGGACAAGTCTTCGAGGAGGAGTACTTGATTCATTTCGCAGAATTCATCAGGAGAAATGGATGGTCGGTATTCTCCGAGGACAATTTGCGACATCCTGTGGATCGTCAGATCTCACAAACCTACAGGGGAGATACGACAGAGTATTCCCAACAGAGTTCAAAGCTCAAGAGGGGCAGAGCCATTGATTAGGGCCACGAGGACCGTCAAATTTGCACATGGAATCGTGTATCGAGGTTTCGTGGATTGAAACTCCAAAATATTGCAACGAAAATCATGATATTGCGATACGCGATATCCCGAGGGGTACGAGAATAGTGTGGGGCCACAACAGAGTCGGTGAGTGGACAAGTGGCACACCTTATCAGGGTTTTGTGGCGAGAAGTCCCGAAACATTCACATTAGGATTCCCGATACTGCGAACTCCAAAATGTCGATGGAGTGAAGCGGCGATTGAATAGTCAACTCGCATGTGTGTCAAAGTTTCGGCATATCGAGACTCGGGATTTGGAGAACCGAGTTGCTCGACATCGCGAGTGCTGAAATAATGATAGGAGAAGTCCCGACAAGGTAAAGAAAAGGGTCAGCGTTGACTTATATCGGGTATCAGGGATTCGTGGAACCAACGCTCGACCATTGACCTCGCGATACCGCGAAGTCCGATCTACCGATAAGTAAAGAGAGGGGATCGCGGGAAGAGTTCTGTGGGTGCAGATTTCCTAATAGGGAAATAGAGGAATGTTAAATTTCTTCGGGTTGTGAAAGAAGGAGAAGATCTTGTGAGCGGGCGTGCTTGCGAGCGCATGCCTGCACAAAGTGGTATCAGAGCATAGAAAGATTCTTTGCTTTCTATAGTAGAGAAGAGAATTCACCATGCTGCCGAGGAGAGATAGACAGTCACCTGATCCAGAGGATAGGGAGATGCCGAGGATAAGAGGCAGGTAGGTAACAGATCCAGCTATGGAGAGACAAATGCGTGATCTAATAGCTAGACTTGAAGACATGGAGACAGCACAAAGGCGTACAACTAGTGATGGGGATCTGAGTGATTCTGAAAGTGAGATTGAGGATGAACGTGAGGAGGAAGTTGCAGCTAAATATGCATCAAACAAGTGTTTGATCAAAGTTATTGCAAGGATGGGTGCAAGAGAAAAGATGGACATTCCAGTTTATGAGGGAAATCTGGATGCAGAGGAGCTTCTAGACTGGATTAGAGCTCTGGATACATACTTCGACTATGAAGATATCGAAGAGGACAAGAAAGTCAAGCATGTTGTCACACGCTTGAAGGGACATGCAGCATTGTGGTGGGATGAACTACAAGCCGATAGACGC
The DNA here is from genome assembly GCA_009831015.1 of Picea engelmannii. Lineage (NCBI taxonomy): Eukaryota > Viridiplantae > Streptophyta > Pinopsida > Pinales > Pinaceae > Picea > Picea engelmannii. The sequence goes on along the minus strand of ML782140.1, from coordinate 39,640 downwards.
TGCAAGGGCAAGCAGAAGATAAAGAGTTGGGGAAGGATGATCGCGAAGATGAAGGCAAAATTCATCCCCAGGGACTATCAAATTACTCTGTTCAGGAGAATGCAGAACCTGAGATAGAAACTGATGACAGTGAAAGAATACACTGAGGAGTTCTATAAACTGAACATCAGGGCAGGTCATCGGGAAAGCGATGATGAAAAAGTTACCAAATACATGAATGGCCTGAGTATGATATCTAGGATGAGATGAGCATGGTAACCATCTGAACGGTGGAAGATGCTTATCAGATGGCTCTGAAAGTGGAAGAGAAGCTGAGCTGAAAGCAGAGTCAAAGGGGCCGAGGCAGAAGTCAGCCCAGAGGCAAAGCAGTTGCCCAAGAAAAATACCAGAAGCCCAAGGAGGAATGGAAGAAACCTCCAACTCGAATTGAGAGAGGTGGAACCTCACAGCGAGGACAACAATATGTTGAACAGAGGGGACAACATAATGAGCAGAGAGGAGATTATGCTGACAACAACACTTTTCCTCGTACTAGAGGTAGAGGAAGAGGAAGAGGTGGAGTAATCACATGCTTCACATGTGGAAAGAACGGGCACAAGTCTTACGAGTGTCCAGAGAAAAAGAAGGACATTGGAGAAGCTCACATCACCAAGGCACAGAGGCGGGATGTTCAGGCAGAAGACGTTAAAGGTGGAAGATCGCTCATGATGTGAAAAGCCCTTTTGACACCCGAGAAGGAGGTGGAGAGTTCAGTCCAAAGGACTAGAATTTTCAGGACTGCTTGCAAGACCAAGGATAGGGTATGCAAGGTCATCGTAGACAGTGGTAGCATGGATAATCTCATTTCTACAGAGATGGTAGAGAAGCTGGAGCTGGAGACGACTGATCATCCAAGCCCATATAAAGTTTCGTGGCTACAGAAGGGACACCAGGTAACTGTCACTAAACAATGTCTAGTTGAATTGAAGATAGGTGGATATAATGATAAAATCTTGTGTGATGTCATTCCTATGGATGTTTTTCATCTATTGCTGGGTAGACCATGCCAATATGATAGGAATGTGATTCATGATGGGCGAATGAACACATATACCATAGAGAAGAATGGGAGGACACACATGTTGCTTCTGATAAAGGATAAGGAGGTGAAACCGGGAGTAAGCAACACTGTACTTCTCATGAGTGGGAAGGAACTTCTTACAGAGGTTAAGAAGAAGGAGGATCCATAGTTATTTGTGGTCAGGAAACTGAAGATTGTTCTGACTAGCACAAGAGTGGATGATTTACCAGGAGAAATTCAGGAACTGCTGGAAGAGTTCGTTGATATCATAGTGGATGAACTACCTCGTTTGTTGCCACTGATCAGAAGTGTGAGTCATCATATTGATCTCATACCAAGAGCCAGTTTTCCAAATAAAGTCACGTATAGATTGACACCGCAAGAGAATGAGGAGTTAAAAAGGCAAGTCCAGGATTTGATGGACAAAGGTTTGGTCAGGGACAGCTTGAGTCCATGTGTTGTTCCAATAGTACCCAGTCCAAATAAAGACGGAGGCTAGAGGATGTGTACTGACTCAAGGGCGATTAATAAGATAACCATCAGGTACAGATTTCCATTACCGAGGATGGATGATCTGATGGATTTCTTGAGTGGAGCAAGATATTTTTCAAAGATTGATTTGAAAAGCGGTTATCACCAGATTCACATGAGAGAAGGTGATGAATGGAAGACAACATTCAAAACAAACGAAGGGTTGTATGAATGGCTTGTTATGTCGTTTGGCTTAACAAATGCACCGAGTACCTTCATGAGGTTGATGAACGAAGTACTGAGGGAGTTCATCAGAAAATTTGTCATTGTGTATTTGGCCGACATACTGATCTACAGTAAGACAGTGGTAGAGCATCTGAAGCATTTGGCTACAGTGATGCAGATATTGCAGCAGGAGAAGTTGTTGATAAACATGAGGAAGTCCTCATTCATGAAGACAGAGCTCATTTACTTGGGGTTTGTTATTTCAGCAAATGAGTTGAGGATGGATCCGGATAAGGTGGAAGTGATTAAGAATTGGCCATCACCGAAGAATGTCTTTGAGGTGAGAAGTTTTCACATATTGGCTAGTTTCTACCGGAAGTTCATCAGGAATTTCAGTGGAATTAGCGTAGCGATGATGGATACAGTGAAGAAGTGGAATAAATCTTTTCACTGGACTGAAGAGGCTAAGAAAAGTTTCAATCTATTGAAGAGAATTACGGAACAACCAGTTTTGGTGTTGCCATATTTCCAGAAGACATTTCAGGTGAAATGCGATGCAAGTGGATTTGCAATCGGGGCAGTCTTAAGTCAAGAAGATAGGCCGATAGCATACTTTAGCGAGAAGCTGAATGAGGCAAAATTGAAGTACTCCACGTATGAGAAGGAGTTTTATGCTATCATACAAGAATTGAAGAAATGGAGGCATTACTTGTTCCCGAAAGAGTTTGTATTGTACAATGATAATCATGCATTGCAGTTTGTGACTCAACAGGAGAAGTTGAATCAGAAACATACCAAATGGGTTGAGTATATGCATAATTTCACATTTGTGATTAAACATATTTATGGTACTGCTAACAAAGTTGCTAATGCTTTGAGTAGGAAATGTTTGTTGTTGCAGGAGTTCAGAGTCAAAACTTTAGGTTTTGATGATCTTAGGGACATGTACGCAGATGATCCAGATTTTAAAGAGGCATATGAAGCAGCTGAGAATCTAGTTCTCAGAGACAGAAGCCAATGGGCCAAATACATGATCCAGGAGGGATTGTTGTTCAAAGGAAATCAACTGTGTATTCCGAAATGCTCTATGAGGGAGAATCTACTGAAGGAGAAACACAATGGAGGATTGGCCAGACATTTCAGTCATGAAAAGACATTCGCAAAGCTGAATGAATCATACTTTTGGCCGGGAATGTGAGTGGATGTCAAGAGATTTGTGGACAGATGTAGAATTTTCCAGCATTCGAAGGGAAGGAAGCAGAATGAAGGGTTCTATCAACCATTGCCCATACCAGAGAGGCCGTGGGATGCAATTAGCATGGATTTTGTATTGGGGTTGCCAAGAACACAAAGAGGTTGTGATTCGATCTTTGTGGTGGTGGATAGATTTTCCAAGATGGCACACTTCATCCCATGTCAGAAGACCAGCGACGCAACTCACATTGCGAATCTGTTCTTCAAGGAGATCATTCGACTTCATGGGTTGCCGAGGAGTATAGTTTTGGATAAAGATACAAAATTCATAGGGAATTTTTGAAGGACCTTATGGAAGAAGATGGGGACTAACTTAGCATTTAGTTCATCTTATCATCCTCAGATGGATGGACAGACAGAAGTGGTGAATAGAAGTCTGGGAGACTTGCCGAGAAGCTTGGTGACAGAGCACCACAGCCAGTGGGACAACATATTACCACAGGCAGAGTTTGCGTATAATGACTCAGTTAACAGGAGCACAGGGCAGAGTCCATTTCAGGTTGTCTATGGCATGCAGATGAGAGGAATTTATGAACTGAGGGATTCAGAACAGACTGCGACTAGGAGCGCTAGTGCAGAGGAATTCACAGAGGCGATGAAAGAAATTCACGGCCAGGTGAAGGAGCGACTGCAGATCTCAAGTCAAGAATATAAGCGCAGAGCAGATCAGCATAGAAGGCAACTTCAGTTTGAGGTTGGTGATCTGGTTCTGGAACATTTGAGGAAAGAAAGGTTTCCAAGGGGAACATATAATAAGTTGAAAATGAAGAAAATCGGACCATGTAGGGTCTTAAGGAAGTTTGGGACAAATGCTTATGAGATTGAATTACCCGATGGGATCGGAATTTATCCAATATTCAATATCTCAGATTTGTACCCATATAGAACTAGAGAAGCAGAAGATGAGATTGAGCAGCCATTGATCCAGTGGACGAAGCATATGCCAGTCGCAGAGAAGCCGTAGATGGAGTGCATACTGGATAAAAGAGTGAGAAAAAGGACCAGGCGAAAGCAATACTTTGAGTATCTGGTCAAATGGAAGAACCATCCAGTTGAAGACACCAGTTGAGAGACTGAAGTAGAGATACATAAGCATGGACAGACTGTGCAGGAGCTCATGGACAGGATCCCATGAAATTTTTCAAGCGAGGGAGTATGATGCAGGAGCATTGCCGACATCAAGCAAGCTAGCGTGGAGACAATTGGACAGCTGGATGAGCGCCAGCACAAAATTTGAGATAACCTTGAAGTGTTGCACAAACATAAATGTGATAATTAAATGAAGCGCACTTGTATAATGTAATGGACCTTGAGCGGATTGCTCTCATCCTTAGTAGGTAGAAGGCATTTAAAGTAGTTAATGTAAAGTAGGTAGAATTAAATGTGTAGATTAGACAGTTGTAGAGCACAAGAGGGAAAGGGGATATAGACACCCTCATTGTGCATTGTAACATTATCAATCCAGGAAGAGCAAGAGCATGCAGAGAGCTGTGTAAGAACACCCATGTACAGATACTTGAATTAATAGAAGAGATTGATTCAAATTCATGGTTTTGTGTTTGTTCTCTGTGTATTGATGCTAAATGATATGCTCATGAATGTTTGCTTCCTGTTATACATTTGCTTTATATGTTGTGTATATGATTTCATGTTTGAATTGAAGTCTGAGAGGAAGAAGGAATGAGTTTCAATTATTTCTCTATTTGAGCCAGAGGATTCCTGCAAGGAGTGCAGTCGAATTTGTCCGCAAGGAGTGCATTGACAGAGGGTTCAAATAGAGATAGCTTTTGTTCTCATTCTCCCAAAAGGTGCAGTTGGGCATAGGAGCCACGCAAGGAGTGCACAGGCCGGGTAAAAGTCTCAGGGTTGCAAACCTGAGTGAAGTATCGAAGGACTGTTGTTGCAGGTGTGTGCAGAGTCGAGGGACTTTAGCACTTAGACATGGTTGAAGGTTTGCCGCAAGGAGTGCGTGTAAGAGTTTTTCTGAAGGACTTGAAGGTCGTGGGAAAATCTCAGGAAGGGTAAGGACTTCTAATCCATTAAAGAGAAGAATAGGGATTTTGTGCCGTGAAGTGTTTAAAACAAGCGTCGCAAGTAGTGTGCAGGTCGACAAGTTTTCGAGGAGGAGTATTTGATTCATTTCGCAAAATTCATCAGGAGAACCGGATGGTCGGTATTCTCCGAGGAGAATTCGCAACATCCCGTGGATCGTCAGATCTCACAAACCTACAGGGGAGATACGACGAAGTATTCCCAATAGGGTTCAAAGCTCAGGAGGGGTAGAGCCATTGATCAGGGCCACGAGGACCGTCGGATTTGCACGTGGAATTGTGTATCGGGGTTTCGTGGATTGAAACTCCAAAATATTGCAACGGAAATAGCAATATTGCGATATGTGATATCCCGACGGGTACGAGAATAGTGTGGGGCCACAGTAGAGTCGGTGAGTGGACAGGTGGCACACCTTATCGGGGTTTCGTGGCGAGAAGTCCCGAAACATTCGCATTAGGATTCGCGATACCATGAACTCCGAAATGCCGATGGAGTGAAGCGGTGATTGAATAGTCAACTCGCACGTGTGTCGGAGTTCTGGCATATCGGGACTCGGGAGTTGGAGAACCAAGTTTCTCGACATCACGAGTGCCGAAATCGCGATAGGAGAAGTCCCGACAGGGTAAAGAAAACGATCAGCGTTGACTTATATCGGGTATCGGGGATTCGTGGAACCAACGCTCGACCATTGACCTCGCGATACCATGAAGTCTGATCTCCCGATAAGTAAAGAGAGGGGATCGCACGAAGAGTTCTGTGGGTGCAGATTTCCCGATAGGAAAATAGAGGAACGTTAAAGTTCTTCGGGCCGTGAAAGAAGGAGAAGATCCTGTGAGCGGGCGTGCTTGCGAGTGCGTGCCTGCACCATAGATCAATGCTTCTTAAGTTTCAAACGATTAGGATCCTATAAAATCAAACATTTAATCATTTTAACTCAAGAAAACTAAACAAACCATGCTTTAATCATAAGTTACCTCTTATGCACATGAACAAGGTCATCAATTGTATTTATGGAGGAAACAATCAAGTATATACTCATAGCATAGGTAAAATAGGCTCAGATAGAGGGTAATATAGGGTAATAAACGTGTCAAAATGGAGACTCAACCAACCTAACATTTTTATTTTAGAGAAGAAGTGATGGAAGGTGGGTGGTATCCATAGAGTGCCATAAATTGTGTCATTTTTGTTGCGATATGAAAGGAAGTGTTATACCATCATTCTTCCAAGGGTAACCATTTGAACCATTTTGTTTTTTATCAAAGACAAAGCAATGAAGGTAGCCTTCCAAAAAAAAATTCACTATCTCATTATGTCCATCATATTGAGGATGATAAGATGAGCTATCAGTCAATTGATTACCCAAACAAGAAAATAATTATGTCCAAAAATATCCAATGAAGATGGGATCTTTGTCACTTACAATAATCTTTGGGCTTCCATGTAGCTTTTGAACTGTCTCCATGAATGTAGTGGAAACTATATTGGATTTGAAAGGACAAGAGAGTGCACAAAAGTGTGTACTTGATCAATATATCAAGAATCACCATGATGACACTCTTTCCTTCAGACTTCGGTAACCCTTTGATGAAATCCATGGAAACCTCCTCCCAACGCTGACTTGGGATGGCTAATGGTTGTAAAATACCTGGGGTCTTAATTTTTTCCACCTTATTTTGTTGGAAAACCAAACATTTTGCCACAAACCTTTGAACATCAGTTTTAAGGCCATCCCCAAAACATTCCTTCTTAACCCTCTGGTATATTTTCAAAAATCTCGAGTGCCCTCCTACCGGAGAGGTGTGAAATTCCAATAGTAACTTTTGTTTGAGTTGGCAGTTCTTACATAAATATACATGATCTTTGTACCATAGTGAATCATTTTTCCATGTAAATGTATTTGATGCACTGGAATCATGTTGCAACCTTTGAATGAGATTCCACATGTTTCTTGTCATTCTTCCATTCATCCCTAGCTTCTATTATCCAATCGAGTTGGATGATTGAGATAACATAGAGAAATGCCTCAACATCTTCATCCTTTATTGAGAGTGCATCTTCCAAAACATTTTTCTTCCATTTTTTTATAGATGATTTCAAAATCATAACCCAACATCTTGGTCACCCATTTTTGGTGTTCTTCTGAAGATAGTATTTGTTACAAGAAGTATTTAAGACTATCATGATATGTTTTGGCCTTGAAGTGCCTACATATTAGGTAAGGGCACCATTTATTCAATACATGTAGTATTGCCATAATTTCCTTCTCATAAATGGTTTTGTGTAAGTTCTTTCCCTTGAGTGGCTAACTTTCAAAAGCAAGGGGCCTTCCTTCTTCCATTATAACAACACCAATGCCATTTCCCGAGGCATCAAATTCCACAACAAAGGTTTTTGTGAAGTCTTGTGTGGTCAAGACAAATATCTTTGCACATCGCCTCTTTAAGTTGTTCAAAATCTGGAGTTTCCTCTGGAGCCCATGAAAATCCATCCTTCTTAGTTAATGTCGTTAAAGGTGTTTCTATTCTTCCATAGTTACAAACAAACTTGCGGTAGTAACTTGTCAAACCCAAAAATCCTCTAAGATTCTTCAATGTTTTTGGAATTGACCAGTTCATCATGGCCTTAATCTTGGTAGGGTCTACCTTGACACGTTCATGAGATACAATATGACCCAAATACTCTAGCTCCTTCACCCCAAAGAAACATTTGGATGTTTTGGCATATAGTTGTTGCTCTTTTAGTAGTTGTAGCACCTTTTCAACATGCTGCACATGATTGTCCCAAGAATTTATATAGATTAGTATATCATCAAAAAATAATAACACAAATTTTCGAAGGAATGGCTTGCAAATGGAATTCATCAACCCCTGGAATGTGGAAGGTGCATTCGTAAAGCCAGAAGAGATGACCAAAAATTCATAATGTCCTTCATGAGTTCAGAATGTTTTTTGGGGGATATTTTCTTCCTTCATTCTAATCTAATGATACCATGAATGAAGATCCAACTTTCTGAAATAGATTTCTCCATGTAGTTCATCTAACAATTCATCAATGACAAGAATGGTAAAATTATATTTAATACTGATCTTGTTGAGCTCTCTATAATATGGACACATACACCATGATCCCTCTTTCTTGAGTACCATTACCATCAGTGCATAGTAAGAACTTTGGCTAGGTATAATAATTCCATCCTCTAACATTTCTTTAACTATATGCTCAATTTCACTCTTTTGGGCATAAGCGTATCTGTAAGGCCTGATGTTAGGAGGAACACTCTCAAGAATTAGGTGAATAACATGATCATGATTTTGAGTGGGTGGAAGACCTTTGGGAATATCTTCAAATAATTTGGAATTATTATCAATTATCCCTTGGATATATAGGGGAATTGATGTCTTATATGTTTGAACATATGGTGATCATAGTTTTACAATTACACCTTGATGCCCTTTTTTCAATAATTTTGTCATGGAATTAGATCTTATCACCTTACTAGGTTTCCTTGTGATACCCCTTAACTTAGTTTTTTTTCCTTCCAATGAAAATTTCATGAAAAGTTCTTGGAAATTAAAAGCCATTGTTCCCAATGATTGTAACCATTAGACTCCTAGTACGACATCAACACCACCCATGGGTATAGAAATCATTGGACTATTCATTACATATTCCCCCATAGTAATATTGATCTTATTGCATTTTCCTGAGAAATTGATAGTTCCTCCATCTGCAATCATTATTTGAAACTCTGGAGCTGGATATCTAAATCAATTGAGATCTTTGGCTAATTTATAATGAATAAAATTATGAGTACTACCAGAATCAATTGCGACTATTACCTTTTTCTTTTTGATATATCTTTTGATATTGAGGGTTTGAGGAGTGTTAATTCCATCCAATGCATTACATGATATCGTGGGAGTCAACTCTTCAGAAGAAATCTCTTATACGTTTTCATCTTGAGATGGTTAATGTTCTTGCTCTTGTTCTTCTTCCTCTTCACAAGCTATGTAGAATAATTTCTTCTCACCACACTTATGTCCCTTACTATACTTGTTGTCGCAATTAAAGCATAAACCTTTTGTTTTTCTTTCCTCCAATTGTTGAGGTCTCAACCTTGTAGGTTGTGGTTTTTTAGAAGAAGGAACAATATTCCCTTGATAGATGATAAGAGTGGTCCTTCTAGTATCCATAGCCATATTTTTATTCTCAACATTTCTCGCCACCCTGAATGCATTCTCCAATGATTTGGGTTTCGAAAGGAGAACCTCATGTTGAATGTTATCTTTTAAAGTTCTTATGAATACATCAATCAGGTGCTTATCTGGAATATCCATGATCTTTATATTCAATCTTTGGAAGTTCTCAATGTTCTCTACAACTAAATCCTTTTTCTTGAGATTTAGCAATTTGATAAAGAAGGTATTTCTCCTTGTATCCCCATAGTGTGCTATCATTTCTTCTATGAAAATTGTCCAAGTGACAAGTGATTTGCAAGAACAAATCCATCGATACCACACAAATTGATTGGGTTCTAAATATAAAGAAGCAATTTGTACCTTTTGTGTATGTGGCACATCATGTAGATCAAATAATTGCTCCATCTGAAGTATCCATTTGATTGTATCCTTTCCATCAAACTTCCTCATATATATCTTAGGAAAGTGGTTGTTATTCAACTCAAATTTGGAGTTTCTATAGTCTTGATTCATCTTCCTTGTGTCCTCATCATGAATTTCATGGGATACATTTTCAATTTTAGGTGCCCTCTCTATTAGGAAATTTTTCATTCCTTCCATGATCTCCATTTTTAAACCATCCATATTAGTATCCATTATTGCCTCCAACTTAGCTTCAGTTGAATCCATCATCCCTTGAAGTTCATATTTTGTTATTGTGTTCTTTTGTAAATCATGTATGTCGCTGCTCATTCTTCACCTTCATCAAGAGTCCAAGTAGGAATGTCTGGAGGATTATTTGGTGTAGAATTTCCCTTTTTTGGTGGCATGTTGGCCAAGTATCACTTTTAAACCTTCATTTCTAGGTGATTCTACTAGATGATATTTCTTTTGATGTATCTCTAAAATTTTGGCCCTTCTAGGTCTGAAAATTTATTTTTGTAGTTCTCTGATACGTCTTCTCTACAATTCCATAGGTCTGATCAAAATTGGATGTTCCAAGTGGAAGTTATGGTAACTTCCCCACACCTTGATGATTTTTTTCCCTTCCAGGAGAGCGTACTTGTAAATCTTACCAAGAGCACAATATCTAATATTTGATTCTAACACTTGTACCATAAATAATATAGACTTTCTGTTATCCAATGAAACTAGTCTCACTTAATTTGGATACTCACTGAAGAAAATATCACTGGTTTACCCAGAAGACCTGTTTGAGACTAGTTAATATGACTTGTTAGATACCCTATCTTACATAGGGTGTATCTACAAAAGTAGGATTACCCAGAAGATAAAAAAATTATCACAGCTACCTTGATAATTTATATCAATATTCATCGAGTTTTAGGGTTTGAAATGTTATATAAAAACATTTATCATGAAAATTCTATGATGAATAAATTCAGGATGATTCCAGAACCCTATCTTACACAAGCTATATCTCCAAAATTGTAATGCCTCAGGAGCTAAAATTTGAACCCCACATACCTTTATTCGTCTACAAAATGTCTTCCAAGGGGTTCCTTCTGAAACATCATAGAAAACAAGTTGTAGAAAAAATTACAAGGTGCCTCAGATGCAACAATGAAACCCCAAGACCTTGAGCTCTAATACCAAATGTTAAGAACCAAATGTTGGGCCCTTTGTTTTTGGATTGGAAGTTGTGCAAGAAGGACTATAGTCCCGGTTTTGGTTTAACACGAGTTGTGCAAGATACATAAGAATCTAGACAATGGAGAAAGTAAAATAAACAAAAATCGGTTGCGGAAAGGGAAAACACAATGACAGTGAGGCAAATTCAGTTATAAAAGAACAAGAAAGCATGCGAGCCCAAAGATAGATGATCCCACTCAGCCTATATGTATGAGATGCATACACTTATAAAGGGTTAGATGGGTTATTTGATTTAGATGAGATCGAGGCGCAGATAGATTAGAGGTTCTGTAAATCTAATTTGTATACAGTTTTGGGGAAAAGGGTATATAGATCTCTGTGACATGATTCGAGAGCCAGAAGTCTATAATAGAGTTCTAATTTGTATCTCTTAGGTTGTATCTGATAATTTCGGATGAAAATAGATGAGGAAGGACCCAAAATTTTGAAATATAATGTGTCATTTTGTGTTTATGCTTATGAATTGTATATTTGCAGTACTCCTTTATGCTTGATAAGCTCCATATGATATCTTTGTGTATGAATGATTTTTACAACTTAAGTATATTTAGTTCCTGTATGCATGAGCTCAAATTTGTTTCATAATATGCTTATCTTGCACAAGATCATGGTGAATATTGAAGGTTCTGGGAACCCACCTAAGTATTCTCCTTTCCCTTCCCTATCCTTATGTCTTGGTTGTGATTTGGGTGGGACTTCTTCTCTTCGAAGGAGATGAAAATGTCAATGCTCTAGACTACTCGGTACCTTTTATTGGTAACTAGAGAAGGACCCTGGTCTGATCAATTATACGCCAACAAAATGGTTTTGTTGTCGGGACCTGCATTAAAAGGGAACCTATAGGGATAATGCTTCTGTGGATTCATAGATATGATATTCACCACTGGTGGGAGATAAATTGCAAAGACTTCATATGGAAATAAGTGGAGCTGAGAAGAAAATATGTGAAAGATACATGGGAGTTAGTCTTTTACTTAGAAAGATCAAGCGACCAGTATGAATTCTGGGTTAATTTCCTGAAAGAACTTTTTCACTTGATAAATAGGGTCCAAGAAGCTCTGGAATTCCATGAACGATTCAAGAGGACCCATACTTGGGATACAAAAAAGATCGCATCACTTCATCGGTTGGATCGTCTGGTGACGTGAGCGATTGATTTATGGGTCAATACAACATTATAAGGATAGATTATCGAGTTTGCAGCTGAGAATCATCAATCTTTTTCATGGGAAGAAGAGGATTTCAAGAAATATGCAAGTGGAAGAATGTTGAGAGAAATCCCCTTGTGGATTAAGGTTTTCTTGATGGAAGAGGAGATATTTTCTATGTCCCCAATTGAGATGGCAGCGTAAACACCCTTTCTTGGGGTGGGGTGAGTTTGGTGTGGAGTTATGGCCTAAGAGAGGGGAGAGGGTTATTTGAAGAATGAGGAAGCAACAAGAAATGGATTTAAGAGATGAGTGAGCCTTCAAAAGAGTCGTCATAGTTGAGAAGTGGTGGCGTGGTAAGATAAATAAAGTAGCAAAACAATCTAAGAAGTTGCATAACGAAGTGTTACAGAGAAATCCCCTTGCGAACAAGTGGGCTCTCTCTTGGATACTAGACCCCTATGACCAAGACAAAAAATGATATTGTGGACACAGACATTCCTTTTAGATATAATTAAGATAATGTATGAAGAGGAAGAAGAAAAGTGTACCTTTTTAATGGCGTTTGTTCTCTCACAGTCCAAGTTGAGCTTCGATCCTAAGCTCCTCAATAAGTCTTTTAGAACAAACAAAGATACATCAAACTTCCTACTCTACTGAGATTAGCTAAAAAATAGATCTATCTACTAGAGACAAGTTCATGAAATGTACACAAACTTTAAAGGAAACAGGCCAAGCATAGATTTATATTAATGAGAACAAATTGGTGCTTATAGCCATGGATGTAGTGCAGAAGCTTCACTAAGCTCCCTTGTCCATAACTTTGCTCAAATAATCCACACAGAATGTTGATGCTTCAATGATATCTCCCTTATGAGATCATAAGTTTGATACTTCATAATTTATCCCCTTTCACCATGAAGAGGCCTCCTTATTGAAGAGGCCTCCTTATATAGGCTTGGAACCACTTAAGATATCCTTGGGATAAGTTGAGGATTCTTCTCCTTTAGTTGTGGATCTTCCTGTAGAAATTTCAATACAATTAATGTATTTCCTATGATTCTCCTGATCTAACAATTATATGCCACTCTTAAATACAAAATCTCTTCTACTAATATTCTTGTGGAAATTTAAACCACGATCACAAAGTGAAATATCAACAACACATAACACAAACGTTTTCTCGAGAAAGCATAAAGCTAAAAACCCCACTATCATATATTATGTATATCATGGATCATGAAACAATCTCATACAAAACTCTAATCCAAGAGCTCTTAGTATAATACAATCATCTCACACTGTCATACAAAAATTAGCAAATACATGTGTCAATTCTCTACCTCCAAATAACCTTCCTCCTCTGCACAATCCTTGGCCTCACAATGAATCTGAATTGCCTAGTTTGCACATCCTCATGAGCATATCCAATGCATGTGTGATTGCATGAGTGCACTTCACTCAAATCACAACTGATAGCCAAACTATCCCTTTCACATGTTATCTCAACTGGGTCTCCACTAGATTTGACATGCATGTAGTTAACAGTGGTAAATCTTTAGTTTCATGTGAGATCACTGATTGTGAATTAATTAATAATTAATTCACTGAACTCTCACTAGTGCAAGTTTAGCTACAACTACTACAACTGGGCTTAATTCACTTAACTGAGTTAAACTACTTCAAAACTCTCATAACTACACCTATAACTATGTTACAACTTCAAGTCACCTCCATGTCTTACCAGTCAACCTTTGAACTCGAATTTCCCATAGTTAACTGATTTTCCATTTCAGTTAATTATTTCAAGTAATTATGAGATAATAGATTAATATTTATTGTCCAATTTATTTAAGGGAAAAGTAAATTAGACACACATTTCTTGTTGACTTTTCCACACTCCCTCTCAACAAGAAAGGGATTATCCTTCACCCCAATCTTGTCTCTATGGTATTCGAATTTTCTCCTGGTGAGCGCCTTCGTCAAAATGTATGCATCTTGATCTTCCATAGGAATGTATTGAAGCAACATGATCTTCCACTGCACACAATCTCTGAGACGATTATACCGGATATCTATATGCTTAGATCTATCATGAAACATGGGATTAATCGATATTTTAATGCAACTCTGATTATCACAATGAATCATTGTCAGATCTAAATAAGAACCAAACCAACCAACCAAGATATTTCTCATCTAGATAGCCTCACATGCAGCTTGACTCACTGCCATGTATTCCCCTTCCACTGAACTAAGTGCCACGGATCTCTATTTCATGTTGTACCAAGAAACAATTGTAGATCTGACACTAAATATCCCCCCTGATGTGCTCTTTCTGTTCGTTGGGATGCTCACCCAATCTGCATTTGTGAAGCCATGCAACTTCACCTCATCCATCTATCTGTACCATAATCCATACTCAGATGTTCCCTTTAGATATCTTAGGATATTCTTACCCTCCATCCAAAATATTTTGGTAGGCTTAACCATTTCTTGACTCAGCTGGTTAACCACATAGAAAATGTCTAGTCTCGTGTTCACTAAATACATTAGTGAACCCACTAATTATTGATAGAAAGTAGCATCCACTACCTCTCTAGAAGTAGCATCCTCTTTCCTCCAGTTTCCTGGAAGAGGAGTATCCATGGGTTTGCATCCCTCCATGTGAAACTTACCCAGTATCTCCCTTGCATACTTGCCTTGAGACACAAAAATTTCACCATCTCCCTGCCATATTTCCAATTGAAGGAAATAATGAAGAAGGCCCAAATTCTTCATATCGAACTCCTTTGCAAGTTCCTCCTTGCATGAGTGTATCAATTGCTCATCACCAGTTAGTATTAAATCATCAACATAAAGAACAATGATTAAAACCCTACCCTCCACCACAATTTGGTATAGGTTTTCATCCTCTTCACTTTTGGTGAAGCCCAATCGGGTGAAATAGTTGTTTATCCGAGTGTACCAAGCACGGGGTGCTTGCTTCAGCCCATATAATTCTCTCTTGAGTCTACACACATGAAACTCCCTGTCAAAGGTCTCAAAACCTTCTGGATGTTCAATGTACACTTATTCCTCAATGATCCCATTGAGAAAAACAATTTTTACATCCATCTAATGAATGCGCCAACCCATATGCATTGAGAGTGCAAAGATGGATCTTATGGAAGAGTACCTTGCGACAGGTGAAAAGGTCTCATCATAATCTATCCCCTTGATATGTGAGAAGCCTCAGGCCACAAACCTGGCCTTTTATTTCTCCACACTCCCATCAGCATCTTGCTTTACCTTGTAGATCCATCTCAAACCTACCACTAATTTGTCAACCGGTCTTGGGACAGTTTCCCATGCACTGTTTTTTACAATGGAGTGATACTCCTCTACCATGGAATCTACCCATGTGGGATCCTGCACTACTTCCTGAAAGGAATATGGTTCATTCAAAATACATTTTCTCATGAGAGCCATGTATCCAGTAAATCGATCAGGAGACTGTCTCTGTCTGTGCTGTGAAGTAGGTGCTCCTACATTTTGTGTTGCATCCAGTATCAATCTGTCAACTTCTGTGGTGCACTTTCTACCATTTCTGATGGATCGCTCTACTTGAGTGGTTTCCTCCACTCCATGAACCTCCTCATGTGATTGATCCACATATTGAGACTTGTCTTTGGGAACTAGCAGTTCCTCTTCTGCATGCAAGTTTAGCTCCCTCTCAAGCGACAACTGCATGGATTTCCCCTCATCAAATTTTATATCCCGTCGCATAAGAGTCATCTTACTATTCAGAAAATACACACGATAAATATGGGGTGTTTCTGTGTACCCCACAAATATCCCAACTTTAGCAGTCGATTCTAGCTTCTTCCTGGAATCCTTGGTCACATGCACATAAACAGATGAGCCAAAATTTTTAAAATGAGAAACATCAGGTTTCTTACCAGTGAAATCTTATTCAGGTGTACTCATGCCAAGTACTCTATGAGGACAATGGTTCTTCACATAAACCACAGTATTTCATGCTTTTGCCCACAAATGCATTGGTAGGCCCTGATCATGCAACATCACTCGTGTTGCACCCGTGATTTTTCTGTTCTTCCTCTCCGTGACCCCATTTTGTTGTGGGTTATGAGGCGCTATGAGTTCTCTTTGAATTCCTTCTTTGCTGCAAAAGTCTTTGAATTCATTAGAGATGTATTCTCCACCATTATCGCTCCTCATAGTTTTCACTTGCTTCCTCGACTCTTTCTCCATCAAATCTTTAAACTCACAAAACTTTGAGAATGTTTGATCCTTCTTCTACATGAAGAAAATACATCATTTACGAGAAAAGTCATCAACAAAAATAACATAATAGCTATGTTTTGTTGTTGAAGAAACCGAGAATGGTCCACACATGTCTGTGTGAATTCTCTCTAGGATCATCAAAGCACAGTTCTCCTTTTCATGAAAGGTGGACTTTACATACTTCCCCATGGTGCAACCCTTGCACAGATCTAACTGAGAAAGTGTTCCCATTGGAAGTCTAGTAGATATTTGTTGCATGATTTTCAAGGCTCCATGATGAAGATGGCCCAATCTCCTATGCCATAATTCTCCCTCGTCCCGTCTCACCACTTTTTATGCCTTGCTCATCATAGTAGCGTAGCCATCTACTTCCAGTATATAGATATTCTTAACTCGAATCCCTATCTTCTTGAATTGACCCGTTGCTTTATGTCGCAGGAATTCTTTTCCACCGCTGAAAACAACGTCATAGCCTTTGTCGTCCAACATTGTGACTGAGACCAGGTTTTTCTTCAGACCTGGAACATGCATAAATTTTTTTAATTGAAATGGTTTACCTAAATCCCTCTAAAAGGTAATGGTACCAATTCCAATCGCACTGTATCGTCCATTGTCGCCCATCTCAATATACATTCTGATATCTTTCTCCTCTAAGTCACTGAAAGACTCTCTATCTCCTGTCGTGGAAGGAAGCGCCACTATCCAAATACCACACCGATACCAATGCACTTGATGTCATGCATGTGATCAAAGAGAAATCAAGTTCAAATTGCGATGCAAGGGCCTCACCAGTTGCAGCTCCAACAACCTTCTTGTTCTTCCTCTTCTGTGGATAGTTAGTAACGAGATGCCCATGTTCATGACAGTGAAAACACTTCACTTTGGACAAATCCAACTTCTTAACTTTAGACTCAGATTTTGAATGGAATTTCTTCCCCTTTCATTTCCTTGCCTTAGCAGCCAAAGAACAATCCTCTTCATCATCACACTTTGATGAAGATCCATCTCTGGTGTTACGCATGAACTCCTCCTACACTAGATCCAACCATAGTCGTTCCCAATCTGGAAATTTTTCCCTTCCATTGACAAAGTCTTGATAATTGTGTGAACTCTTGGGAAGTCCTAGGAGCACCAAGCTCACCAAATCATCATTAGGGATTGTTATTCCCACACTCCCCGGCTCATCCCGACATTTGACAAACTTCATGAGATATTTTGGAATGGAGTCGCCCTTTTCCATCTTGATCTTCCTGATTTTATCTTTGAGCACCAATTTCCTATGGTCACTATTGTTTTGGAACAGATCCATCAAAACCTTCCACATTGCATGTGGTGTGTTTTTCCCATGGAGACTTGAGACAATGTGGTCTTGTACTCCCTCCAACAGAATCCTCCTCACCTTTGCCACTTTCTTTTGCCATGCATTAAGATTTGCAGTGTCTGTAGCAACTGGTTTAGGAACATCTATGTCAATGAATTACTTCAAGCCATTGTCTTCGAGTAATACCTCCATCCTGTCCTTCCAAGAAATGTATTTCGAGCTGCCATTGAGTGCATACTCCAACCTCAAGCCATTGAAATCCATTTCAATCTTGAATCAACTATAGCACCTAGAAAGTCCTTCTGCAAATTTGAATTTTATCCAACCACAAAATCAACTGCTGCAATCCTTCTTGCCCTGGGAGGTTCGCACCTGACCAGTTACTAGCCTGAGGGAAGTTCGCACCTCACCTGTGTATATCCTACAAACCTTTTGAGAGAGTTCACACTGTAATTCACAGTGGGGTGAGGGAGGTTCTCACCTCTTCTTTGAGAAACCTACAAGAATCCTAAAGGAGGTTCGCACCTCTCCTTTGAGTAGGGTGCAAGAATTTCTACTCTCATAAATATGTGTAGTTTTAAGTACTAAGGTTCGCACCCTGTTAGAGACGGGACCTGCGAAAATACTACAATTTTCGCACCTCACTTCCGTGGCTCTGTGGCTTTGATACCATGTATAAATTTCAATACAATTTATGTATTTCCTGCAATTATCCTAATCTAACAATTATATGCCACTGTTAAATACAGAATCGCTTCTACTAATATTCTTGTGGAAATTTAAACCATGATCACAAAGTGAAATATCAAGAACACATAACACAAAAATTTTCCCGGGAAAGCGTAAAGCTAAAAAACCCACTATCATATATTATGTATATCATGGATCATGAAACAATCTCATACAAAACTCTAATCTAAGAGCTCTCAGTACAATACAAACGTCTCACACTGTCATACAAAAATTAGCAAATACATGTGCCAATTCTTTGCCTCCAAATAGCCTGCCTCCTCTGCACAATCCCTGCAATTGAAATTCTCACAATGAATCTGAATTGCCTAGTTTGTACATACTCATGAGCATATCCACTGCATGTGTGATTTCATGAGTGCACTTCACTCAAATCACAAATAATAGCCAAACTGTCCCTTTCACTTGTTATCTCAACTGGGTCTCCACTGGATCTGACATGCATGTAGTTAACAGTGGTAAATCTTTAGTTGCATGTGAGATCACTGATTGTGAATTAATTAATAATTAATTCACTGAACTCTCACTAGTGCAAGTTTAGTTACAACTAGTACAAATGGGCTTAACTCACTTAACTGATTTAAACTACTTCACAACTCTCATAACTACACTTATAACTCTGTTACAAATTCAAGTCACCTCCATGTCTTACCAGTCAACCTTTGAACTTGAATTTTCCATAGTTAACTTATTTGCCATTTCAGTTAATTATTTCAAGTAATTATGAGATAATAGATTAATATTTATTGTCCAATTTATTTAAGGGAAAAGTAAATTAGACACACATTTCTTGTTGACTTTTCAAAACTTCCCTAAGGTCGAGCCTTGACCTCAGATATGAACCCAACCAACTCTAGATATGAAGGGTTTCTTCCCTGATTTCTCTCAACAATCTAAAGATTCGCTCAAAAAAGGCCAGCGCTCCCCCAGAATTGGGCATAGAGCATTGGAAATCTCCCCCAAAGGAGGTCACAGAGTGTTGGCACTCCCTGATAGTGTATAGGGGAGTGTTGCCTTACAAAATTGATTTTTTAGTGGTTTTCTCAGTGGACAAAGACTTGCACTCTATGTCAAATGACTTCTCCTCTTCATAACCAGTCTTTTGAGGTGTCTTATAAGTGTTCTTGATAATGTCATTTGAGAAACAATATGGACAGGACAAAAGTATGATATTTGCAACACTTGTAGGAGAAATGTGACACTTATGACATTGGTAATGACGACACTAGGCCATCATCCTAATGAGTAATTTTGATGTGTAACAGATTTCCCCCCAAAGTACGAAGTTAGAAGACGAGAATTGATGACTGAAGTACTTTATAGAAATTTTCAAGCAAGGGTATGGACTCAGAGAACCTGATAGAAGTTGCACACAACCATCAAACAAATGTTATGACATGTTTCAAACCCAACGCAGGCATACCTATGCTTGAGTGATAAAGATTTTCAAGGTATGGCCACCATAAAATACACTGCGGATCCATAATTATATTGATAAAAAGGTATAGCCACTGAAGATACAATGTGGATCTATACTGCTATGACCTGAACTAATCGTATCCATGAAGAATACATGGTGGATCTATGAGACGACAATACATAGCCACAACCAATACAAAGTGGAAGTATGTAACAGTATATGTGTCAATGTTCAAAAGAAACTCCGTCGCAACCTGGGAAAAGTACAGATAAGAGTGATGACTCAACTCAGGGTCTTCTTACTGATCTTGATGTAGTACGAATCTAACCATATGAATAGATGTACTGATGTTGAACATGGCAGAAACCACTTGATTACTAGTCAATGAGGTAAACAGTTAACAAGCGCGAGGGAAATCACCATTGATATCAATGATCCCCAAGGTACTCTAGTACATTCCAATGAATGTGAATGGATGAGTTGAATTCAAACATCCATGGAATCATCTGATCATAGGTCAATGATGTAAACCCATTGTTGAACGTGAGGAGTCCTACCATTGGGGCATGCAGGTACCAAGGAATAACTGGTTTCTAAGTCTAGCTCCTAGATAATGTGCTGAAGTTGACAGGAATAGAATCGTTGAGGTAGGTTCTTGGTGTATCCCCCATCAATGACATGAAACTGACACAGAGATGTAATTGGTGGATCAAAAGAACATGGACTGACACAGGTATTGAAACATGAATTTGTGATGGTTGACTCTCGAGGCAGATACTTCCCTTGAACACTGAGGCATGACAACAGAAAACTCGACAAGGACCAAAACTTGATAATGCAATGGATACTGTGAATTTTGTCGGGTGATCGAAAGGAGTAAGGAAACTCAAAGGATTGGTTTAGTGTATTAAAATGTGTGCAAAGTTAAAATGCCGTGTTCAAGGGCGACTGTAAGAATTACTAATAATTTTCTCAAAAAATGCTTGGCTTGCTTCCTTCAATTTTTCCCCCATCCAGATAGAAGAGTACCTCTTTTTATTTTAACAAGATCGAGGAGGATAACACATGCTCAATATAAATCACCTTCGGTAAGTCCCTCTTCCTTTGTTTAACGATATGGAAGAAGTAAGGGTTCGGTCTTGTATGGGCCCTTCAATGTATGATTGTTTAATGAGTCCAGAGAAGGTAAACTCGGTGGTTTTTCATATTTAGAGAGTCTGAAAATGACTTAAAGATGACTCCAGTATGGTCCTTTTTTGTAATGTTAGTCTCATGAGGCCAAAAAAGAGATAAATTATCACTCAAAAGACACCCTTTCAAACCTTTTAACGAGTGGGAAAGAAAGCAAGATCACTCGACAATCTTTTCACATTTAGATAGTCTTAAAAGAGCTTAAAGACAACTCCAAGGGGTTCCTTTTTCGTGTATCCATGCGGGCAGAAAAATAGATAAAAGTTTAACTGACACATTCTTATGTGTTTGAGCTTGAGAACGAACTAAGACTATGCTCATGAATGTGACAAGATGAAAAATGAACAAAAACTGCTTTGAAACCTGCAAATAATGTCAAAACTACATTCCAGGAGATTAATAAGGCCTCCAAAATATTTTCAAAAACCCAAATCTTATGAAAAAATGAAATGTATAATAGTAAAATGTGGTAATAATATCATTTACCATTTCATTTATGCAAAGATTTGTAGTAGTGGAGAAATTATGAAGTATCAA
>ML782140.1:0-18019 GCA_009831015.1 Picea engelmannii | reverse complement strand
CAAAAACCCAAATCTTATGAAAAAATGAAATGTATAATAGTAAAATGTGGTAATAATATCATTTACCATTTCATTTATGCAAAGATTTGTAGTAGTGGAGAAATTATGAAGTATCAAACTTATGATCTCATAAGGGAGATATCGTTGAAGCATTAGCATTTTGTGTGGATTATTTGAGCAAGGGTCTGGAAAAAGGGAACTTGGTGAAGCTGCTGCACTACATCCATGGTTGTAAGCACCACTTTTTTCTCATTAATAAAAATCTATGCTTGGCCTGTTGTTATCACTGAAATTTCGTCTGCAAATGGTTACAAGAATCCAGCATTGTCAAACAGTTATGAGGTCACCCATGGATCAAAATTACCACAAAAGAATTTCCAAAAGGTCCAAAACTATAAAACCAGTGATAAAATTAAAGTGTGTTATGACTACATAGGGTGCATGCGCACATGCGCAAAACAGAAATGCAGGAAAAGAGCACATGCGCCCGATGCACGACTGTGGTCACTAAAAGTCGTGCACATATGAGAACGGCGCATTTATGAGATTGGTTGGCCTCCCACCCACTTATGGTTCATCTTCCAAGTTGATTTTACACTCAAGTCTCGACTGGATCTGACTGGGTGGCTGGTCAAAGACCTAAAAATGCCCTAATTATCCTCTTTTCACACTACAAGTTGGTTGCACAATACCTCAAAGAGGTGTTATAAAACAAGGCCATGGGTGCACTTCATTTTTAAGGAATTCAATAGCAAAGTTATGTTGCTACTATTCTCTTGAGGAATCCTCTATTCTCATCAAGAGTATACTAGCACCATTACATTGAGCAATCCATCTCACCCCTTGAGTGGATTAGCTTGGAATTATTTCACCATTTTCATTCAAAGTTGTAAGAAGAGCTTACTTGTGGGGGTCCAAGAGCCCTCCCTTCGAGGAAGAAGGGACTCATAGTCCTCTTTCTTCTTGGTGTTTTCTTTCACTGATATAAACTTTACCATTGGTGACATGAGTCTTATTGTTTTTTTTTTTCTTATGTCCCTATGCTCACTAGTTTAGTTGTTATTTTGTTTCTTAGTTTAATTCTTAGTTGTTCTTTTATATTTCTTTCTCTAACCCTTTCCCTTACAGTTGTCTTGCTTAGCTAACCCAATTAGGCTTGCAAGCACCTCTGTTTTGCTCATCTAGGTGGCAAAAGAGGCACAACAGATTGACGACTCCACTGGGGAAAGGTATCAATTTCCTACCCCATTTGGATTTTTATAGATCTTCTTTTGGTTTATTTAACCTGCAAGTGTTATCAGACTAATTGGTAGGTGCGGACACTAATAGATCTCCCTAGATCCACCTGGATCTAGAACAAAACAGGACCGGACATGACTCTTTCCCTAAGTTATGACCATTGAATTAGCTAGTAAAGAGGAACAAGTGACATACCTTTGTATCACTTCCTAGGGTCTTTGTTGCTCCCGCTTCACTCTGGTGCTCTTGTGAAGTCAAGACCAAGACAACACAAACCAACCAAAGTGAAGATAGCAAAATATATTCAATCGCTAACTTATGTGTATGATCAAGGAATTACACAATAAAGTAAGAATGACTTTATGGGAAAAGGACATCCCACTGTATCTTATTAATCGAAAGTAGAAGATACAACCTGATCGCCTTGATGTCGCAAGCTTCCTTTCGGTGACTCTTGGTTCCAACACACACACTTGCTCGATCCTTGCATGAAGAAGATCTAACTCCTCTTGATAGACTTTCTAGAGTCTCCAAGCTCCTATTCAAGCTGAGTTCTTCACACAATTCCTTCACCAATTCTCCACTTAATATTTCTTAACCTTTTCCATGAGAATCCCATCAATATATAGGAGAGGATGAGATGGTTACTTGGATGAGAATGATCCCACCAAATCAGGGAAACTAGTAAAATGATAACCATTCGAATGCCAACCCATTCTCTAGAAGATTCCCTTCTAGAACCATCGAGACTTCATCTTTTTCCAAGCTTGAGAACAAGTTCGCGCCCTAGATATATAGCACAGTGTGAGAAGTTCGCACCCTAGCTGAAGGCAACCTATGAGAATAGGTCATTCTCGCACCCTAGGCTATAAGCAACCTGCGAACTCTCTCCAAAAATATGTTTTCTGGGAGGAGATGAATGTCACTTTTCTCAGGAGAAAGTTCTTGTTAGGAGCCTAAGTACACCATCATCAATACACCATCAAGATGAAAAAAATCATGGTTAACAGAATGCCCCCCAAAATATGAGGCCGGAAGCAGTGACAGCCGAAATACTTTGTAAACTATGTGTGTGTTTCGAAAACCAGGAGCGCACCTAATCGGAAACCTACGAACAACCAAGCATCTGTAGAATATCATACTAGTTTTGAGGTAGGCATTCCCATACTCAGATCACAGACGGATGACATTATAAGCATAGGTCATGGCCACCAATCATACACTGTGGATCCATGCCATCAAAATAGAGCATAGCCACCAGGAATACACTGTGGATCTATGCAAGAAAATTCAAATTGAGACGACATAGCCACGAGACATACAAAGTGGATCTATGTGTTGCAAATTATACATATTCCATCGCAACCTGGACAAAGAGATGAGATCCAGGGTCTTCAATCCCATCACCCAAAAGTACAAATCTAACCATGTGATTACATGTGTTGAAGTTGAAAATGGTAGAAACCACTTGATTGCCGGTCATTGATGAAACCATTAACAAGTGCGAGGAAAATCACCATTAATGTCAATGACTCTCAAGGTAGACTAGTACAATCCACCGAATGTGAATGAATGAGTTGAGGTCGAACATCTGACAGAATATTTCAATCAGGAGTCAATGATGTAAACCCACTATCGAAATCGAGGAAACTTGCCATTGAGGCATGCAAGTTCCAAGGTACCAAAGAATTTCTAAGTCTTGTTTCGGATAATGAGCTGGAGTCAATAGAATAAAACTCGTCATAGGAGGGCCTTGATGTATTCCCCATCAATGACATGAAATGAGTAACGGATTTCGAAGGTGAAACAGAGTATGATGTAAGTTAGACTAGACACAGGGAAGGCTGACACAAAGAGAATGGACAACTGCAGATGGCTGACTCAATAAAGGTTTCAGATGAAATTCTCTTGAACATATGAATGACACGACCAATGATTTGGCAGTATTGACTCAGGGATGACGTAGGGTATGACCTTGTAGCAAATCGAATGAGAGACAAATGGATTTCCCAAACCGACTTCAAATAATGAATAGGGGGGTGTCATGTTCAAGAGCGACACTTACTGCCAATTAATATGAATACGAGAACACATCCCTTTCCCAAATTTTTACCTCTTTATTTTTACACAAGATTGAGGAGGATAACATATGCTTGTTGATATAAGTTCATCCTTTGTATAAGTCCTTCGGAGTATGTTTAACGAACCCTAGGAAGGAGTGGTTCAGTCCCATTACAGGTCTGTCGATGCTTGTTTAACGAGTCCAAAGATAGAAAACTCAAAGGTTTTTCATGATTACAGAGTCTGGAAAAACACTTAAAAGAGAACTCTCTCAGTTCCTTTTTCGTAAAATAGTCTGATGAGACCGAAAAAGAGATAAATTATCGCCCAACAGACGCTTTCTTCAAATACTTTAACGAGAGTGAAAATAGCAAGGTCGCTCGGCAATCTTTTCATGTTTAGAGAGTCTGAAAAGAGCTTAAAGGGGACTCCAGGGGGGTTCCTTTTTCGTATAACCTTATTGAGCCTGAAAAAGTGATAAAAGTTTTCTCGATCGCGTTCTCATGTATTTTTGAGAATGAGAACGGACAAAGACCAAGCTCGAGGTTTTGTACAAAAACCATAAAAAACAATCAAAACATGCGATGAAGAAGAAAAAATATCCGCATCCCTGTGTATGAACATCGAGGTTGTTACGTCTACAAAAGTCGCATTGAAAAGGGTATTAGGCATTAGGTTTTAATAAATAAACAATTATAAAAATCCAATAACAAATGGTAAAAGTAAATATAAAGGGGTAAAAGTCCTTTTTACCATAATCATTTAAACTTTACCAATATTTGAGTCCAAAACCCCTCTTTTTCCCTTGAATTTCGACGCTCGATTGCGGGAGTTACGAGCATCCATTTGACGAACCGTCTCCAGTAGTGAGGTAAGCTCCTTGTCCTCTATCTTTTCATGGTTTGATTTTTCATTTTCATTGGAAAAAATCATAGTTTTGAGTTTATTTTGGGGGTTAAAGTTGTGCTCGACCATTCTCGCAGGCCAACCACACGGAGCCTGCGAGAATGCCTCATTCTCGCAGGTGACCCCAAAGGCACCTGCAAGAACCTCCCACTATGCCTAAAGGGAACTTGTGAGAACCGCAAAGTGGAATTTTTTTTTAAAGTTTTGCTCAACGAAAAAGATATCAAGTGTTGAATAGAGTTACTAATTTTCTTCTTATGCTTCTTATGCAGGTATTTGGCCATCACCATGGTTCTGGAATGGTGTGAAAGAGAGCACGAAGAAGATGATGCCATTGCTGAGAATCATCCGACCACTGTTGCTTCTTTACAAGACTGTGGTCTCCTGAAATTCTTTCGTATCCCGGGTATGAGGGCCCAAGTCAGGTTATTGGAGTACCTTGTGCATATGTGGGATCCCGACCAACAAGTATTCCATGTAGGGGTCCACACATTGTCCTTGGATATCGAGGACATTTACTTCTTGACAGGATTGTCACAGCATGGGTACCATGCGAGCCTGACTGGTAGCAAAGGTGGTGGGCTACCCATGAGTGAGTATTGTCGTTTGTACTGTGTTCCAGAGGCAGAGAGGTGAAAAGAGAAAGTAGCCATTTGGGGAGTGCAGGATTTGACCCTTCGCACTATTTTGTTCACCATTGCTCGTATGGATAGGAGTGATGCTCCTCACATGGCTCTCCAAAGCTACTTTCAGTATTCCATAGAGTGTACTGAACCTCGAGTTTTTAACTGGGCAGACATAGTGCTTTGTAGCATGAAGAGGCAGTTGACCAAATGCAGGCGAGGTAACCTGAAGAAATTTGGGTACGGGTATTTGTTGGTGTCCTTATTTCTTGAGAGGGTTCCCTTGCTGAGGCTGCAGGTTGAGTGGGGTTTACCGGCTCCAACAGATCCAAGAATGCTGAGGTGGTGTCAGCTCATGGCCCGGAACATAGCTAGACCAATTATCAAATATAATGATGCCTTCTTCGACTGGTTGCGACCAAAGATGCTGATGGTCGATGATTATGCCTATGTCGGGTTGGACTTCTAAGGAGATCCGAACTTGGTCCTACCCGAGGGTGCTCAGTGGGGGGATCTTGGTAAGAAGTACACATTTTCCTTTTTAAATGTTTTTGTGAATTTTATCATATTCAAATGTTTTTTATGTTCGTCCAAGGTCTAAATACAAAAATATTTTTGATGACCCAGACGTGGGGCCTTACCCACCTCCTAGTACTTCCCCTATTCAGCGACAAGGATAGCTGGCTCCAGTTCCATGATGGGATGCCAAAGATTATGAAGCAGTGGAATAAAACCTAGAGGGTTTGATAGAAGACATTCCAAACATGCCCCTTGGAGAGGTTCCGCGACGTTATCAGCGTCATATAGTAGGAGTGTCAGAGTCCATCGGTTGACTGCTTCATAGGGTTTCCTGGGAAGTCATGTTTTACCATGAATGTCATCCATGATGTCACTTTGTAGAAGCTATGAGCTTCATATTTTGAAATTTCGGTCCTTGGACAGAAATTTTTTGTAAAAAACTTTTTTTTGATCGTTATATATACATACGACTTCTATCAGTTTATCTTGTGTTGTGTGAAAATTGATGTGATTGATTTATAAATGACCCAAATGTCTGTCTAATACATATTTAGCTAATGCATTAGTTAATGTATTTAGACGTCTGGGAATATGTTGATATTCAATATAATCAAAATAATGTTCCAAGAGGCAAATTCACAAATACACCCATAACAAAGTAGGACTTCGAATAGTATAGACATTACTTAACTATAGTACTATGAGTTGTGAATCGAGTCGCACAACCAAATGATGGATTCTAAGAGAGATAGCATCAATCAACAATTTGATAACGGCGCTAAAATCTGCAATATTGTTGGTCGCACAGCCGAGGCACACACCTCGTAAAGAGACAAATTCGTTTGTAGGGGTGTAAATTTCCCATGCAGTGGAAGCAAGGTTCTGAGTACTACGGCTAGCGCCATTAGCGAAGCCAATGTTGGGTAGCGAAGACTCCGACATATGGAAATCAAACACAACATCACATAAAGGTAGAGACCAGATAACGAAAAACACAAGCTACAGTAACACACAAGAAGTATGATACAATAAAAATACAGGTACTCATGCACAGGTGATCTTATGCATAGTACTTCTTCAAGTACAACCCATTTCTGGGTTCACTCAAAGGGATACCATCGTAATCTACTAACTCATAAGCTCCTTTTTCCAAAACTCATCTAACGATATAAGGACCTCGCCACATGGCTTTGAATTTTCCATCTCCTAGCATATCTCGATCTTGTTCATAGAGGAGAACGAGATCTCCCTCGGAGAAAATGTGAGGCTTGACATGTTTGTCGTATTGGGCCTTGACACATTTTTTCTGAGCTTCTATGACTAGGGTAGCATCGCGTCGAGTTTCATCTAATTGCATAAGATACAATAGATGTTCTTCCTCAACATAAGTGTTTGGTAGGAGTTCAACAACTAGCTTTAAAGAGGGTATCTCACATTCGATTGGGAGAATGGATTCCAAACCATAGACTAACCGGAAAGGTGTAAACCCAGTAGCTGACTTGACGGATGTCCGGTAAGCCCACAATGCCGAAAACAACATTGTGTGTCAACTTGTTTTGTGAATCCCTATCATTCGTCAGAGCATAGTTATGAGAACTTTGTTAATTGCTTCGACTTGGTTGTTGGCTTGTGGGTAATAGGGCATTGAGTTTTCATGGCGAAGACCCAATTTTTCAGTGAGTTTGGACATCATGAAGTTCTAAAGTGGCTACCGCGATCAGTGATGATAACCTGGGGAACACCAAAACGAGCCATGATGTGATTAAAAATGAATAATGTTGCGGTCTTTCCAGTATTATCAAATGTCGGCATTGCCTCAGCCCATTTCGTAAAGTAATCTATGGCTAAAATAATGTATCCATGCCCCCCGGCCGAGTGGGCGTGACATGTCATGAAATCGATGCCCCATTTCGTAAAGGGACCAATGGAGACCACAGGGTGAAGAGGAGCAGCATGGAATTTTTGGATGACGATTATGCAGTCGTTAAATAAAGAAGGCCAAAAATACCCTGCTCATAAGATCTTCTGGGCAGTAGCATACCCAGACATATGACCACCATAGGCTCTAGAATGGTAGTCATTTAAGGCTTTCTCGGCTTCATTGAACATGAGGCAGCATCCAAAAACTGAGTCAATCCCCCGAAAATAAAGAGTATCCCCAAGGATAATATATTGATGGGCTTGGTAGCGTATTCGATGTCGATCAGTACTAGACAAATTTGGTCAGAAAGTCTGGGTTTGGAGATATATGATGATATCGCCATACCAAATATCATCATAACTAATGAGGAAAAGGGATTCATCAGACAATGAATCGGCTGCTACATTTTCCATTTCAGAATAGGGAAAGTCGCATATCAACTCAACAAACACTAAGGACTTCTTGGACTTGGCTCATTCTAATTCCAAGTCAAACTCCTGGAGTATCATGATCCATTTGGAGTAGTTCCCCCCTAGCAATTGACGTGTGAGAATGTGTTGCATAGGGTTGTAGTTAGAAATCACTGTAGTCTTGCGAGAGAGGATATAGTGCTGGAAGCATTGGACTGCTTGGACGGCTGCCAAGGCTAGTTTTTTGACATGTAAATACTTGGTTTCGGTAGGCGTTAGACTTCAACTCAAGTAATAGATAACATGTTCATCGTTAGAATCATCCTCTTGGACAAGAACCATACCAATGGTGTAATCCGAGGTTGCAAGGTAGAGGAAATAATCGCGACTGTAATCGGGGGGAAAGAGAAGCGGAGCACGTGTTAGGGACAATTTCAAAGCTTCAAAGGCTTTGTTTACAATAGTATCCCAGACGAACTCAGACCTCTTTTTTAGGAACCGCGTAAATCCACGAGTTATCTCAACACAGTTTGGGATGAAACGATGAAGAAAGTTTTCTTTCCCCTACAAACTTTGTAACTGTTGAAGTGTAGAAGGGGGAGGGAGATTAAGGATCGCCTCGACCTTTAAAGGACCTACCCTAATCCCTTGACACGAAACAATAAATCCTAGAATTCGGTTGGATTCCACACAGAAAACACACTTGTGAGGATTCAAGCGTATATGGTAAAACTGACAGTGGACGAAAATGGCTCGGAGGTGGATTGGATGATCAACTCAGTGCATAGAGTGAGCGGGTAAATTGTCTAGATACGGTTGCACGATGTGATTAATATCATGGAAGGCATAAGACATAGTGTGTTGAAAATTTGTGCCAGCGTTCTTGAGACCAAAGGGGAGTTTCTGATAGGCAAAAGTGCCCCAAGGACAAATAAAAGCAGTCTTATGTTGATCCTTGGGAACAATGTTGATTTGATTATACCCAAAGAAACCATCCATTAGAGAGAAGATTTCACTTCCAGCGCAATCGTCAACAACCTGATCAACGAAGGGGGTAGGAAAGTTGTCTTTGGGACAAGCTTTGTTGATATCCCTATAATCAACGCATACACGGATTGTGCCTTGTTTATTGTCGATCAGGACAAGATTGGAAACCCAATCAGTAAGGGCCACTGGGTAAATAAAGCCGGCTTTGAGAAGTTTCTCGACTTCGAGCTTGATAGCAGCTGCTTTACGTGGGTGAATCAGAAGAAGGCATTGCCAGACGGGTTTAGCGTCGGGGTATGTCTTGATCTCATGTATCACAATGTCGAGGTCAATACCTGGCATTTCTTCGTAGCTCCAGGCAAAGATGTCATGAAACTCTTTGAAAAGGGACATGTAGGTGACGATTTCGTCAGGGGAACATGAAGCTCCGATATGCACATTTTCGACAATTCTAGGTTTGATGGATATGTCGAGGGGAATAGTGGGTGAGATATTGCTTAAGTTCCCTTCAGAAAACACATCGTGTGTGGACTCGGGAATGGTTGAGATGACGACAACGGTCGACGGGGTTGATATCCGTTGGTTGTTCTCGATGGTATGTTGCTCCAGGAAGAGGATGGAATGATGATGTCCATCATCCCAAGGGGTGTCTTCCATGACAAACATGATCATCTCGTCTATGGGAAAAATGACACGGAAAGGATCTCGAGATAACTCACCAAGAGAGAGGGTAGAATGGATTGTCGATTGAATGGCCTGATAGGCGGATTCGACCGGACTTAATGGCATTTCGTCACCATAACGAAGATGATCTCCAGGGTTAGGTATTATCCATGGGTCATGAGATGGAGGAGTTCCATGAATCGAGGTGGAGATCATGTTGATCGAAGCAATGGATGAGTGTGGAACATTGGGCAGTGGAATGGGGAAAGTACCCATTAACAAAGAGTCTTTGAGAAGGCCTACACCGACGTTCTCATAACCCAGTGGGGTTTTAGCAATGAACGGTACGTTGCTAGTATGGGTATCCAAATTAAATAAGGCTAATTGGTCGACGATGACTACCTTCCCTTGATGTGGGAAACATACCACATGAAAAAGGGTCGACACAATTGTGCGCATGGAATCGATCTAGCTGCGGCCAAGTAGAAGATTGTAATCAAGAGGAGTGTCAAAGACTTCCACTTCGACTTGGACTATTTTTCCTTCTAACGTGATTGGAAATGAAGGAAGGACATTGTAGGGCTTAAAACTGGAGCCATTGAAGGCTTTGAGAGTGTTCTGGGATTCATTCAAAGAGGGAGAGCCAATGGCTTTCCAGCAAGTAAGAGACATGATACACGTCGAGGCACCCTCGTCGATAACGGTTCGACAAATGTTTTTGTTAGAGAAAATCACTTGGATTTGGAACGCGAGTTGAGGAGGTAACCTTGGAATGTGATCTTCCAAGTCAAAAATTATTAAATTTGTATCCATCAGGTCGATTCCACCGATAGCTTTCAACATTTCCTTTCATTATGTGGGACAACTTTGAAGGACCTCGAGGGCTGACATCGCAA
Source organism: Picea engelmannii (assembly GCA_009831015.1). NCBI lineage: Eukaryota > Viridiplantae > Streptophyta > Pinopsida > Pinales > Pinaceae > Picea > Picea engelmannii. The sequence goes on along the minus strand of ML782140.1, from coordinate 7,794 downwards.
AAGGTGCTTGGTACAGATCTTCAACAATGCTATAGTTCTGGGCAGCACGAGCATGAGGATTGAAAGCCAATTTCCAAATAACGCCCTTTGGGGGGGGTCAAAGAACTGTGTCAATGCTCAATCGTTCGAGTTGAAGAGGACCATTGGTAGGTGGAGTCGCGGGAGAGGGTTGTACCAATGAAGGAGGTGGGTCATCAACCTTCTCTTTAGAGGGAGAATAAGCCTTGGCTCGAGTGGGAGTGCAATGTCGTTCTTCTTTGAATCGCCAGTACACATCAATACATAGGATGTAGAAGAAGGTGAGGGTTGGTCATGAATGACCAATTGGGCCTGTTGTTGAGACAAGAAGGGTTGGGACAAAACAGCCGGAGCAGGTGGTTTTGGGGCTCCTTGAAGGAACTTAGTGACCTCGGCACGTCGTGGACAATCCTTCATGTAGTGATCATCACCACAGATAAGACAAGGGTATCGAGGTTTGCGCTTATCCCTATTGTCAACAGGTAGAGTTTTGGTTCGCTCTACTTGAGAAGTATTTTTGTCCTCCTTATTCTTACCCCTTCCCTTTTTCGATTTGTTTTTACCGGCTGGGGTAGATTGAACTGCATTTACCTCAGAAGTCTTGCCAGTGGGAGGGGCAGGAGACGGATCATTTTGAACATTATAAGAAGTAGGTTTGGGGTTGGTGCTTGAGTCGAAATGTGGCTAGGCATGGAAAGTGCCAATCACACCGTCGGCTGCATGAGAAGCAGTTGGAGTAGTTGAAGTGGCAGAAGTGGAAGGACGAGGTGTGTTAGGTAGTAAGTCATAAAGGGTACCCATTTGTGAGTAAACGAGGTCAAGGTATTGAGCATGACTTATGGCCTGCTCCTCCATGACCACTCCACCCATGGCGATGTCACGACCGATGTCATTCACAAATGATTTTGTGAACCACTTTGCCAACAACTGATTGGGAAGTTTGAGTTTGATGAGATGTCGTCTCCATTGACACTCATGAATTTGATCGGATATATGAGTGGCTTCATTTTTTTTTAAAGAACTCAAAATCTCGGTCCCCGTTTCATAACGGATCGATAACTGGTAGTGGGTGAGGAAGGCCATAGCTAGGGTGTTGAAGTCGGCAAAGAAACCTCGTGGTAATTCTATATACCACTTCGTAGCAGAACCTGTGAGGGTCCTTTGAAAAAGACATAAATGAATAGAGTCATCCATCAACGAGTTGGATGAGCACCAGAGGTGAAAAGTCATGATGTGATTGTTTGGGTCCTCTCCCACTTTTCCATCAAATTTATGGATGTCCTATGGTAGCTTGGATGGTATAGCGGGCCACTGGGGAGAGTGACAAATTGGATCATTTAAAATCCTTGACAAGTCTGGGAGATCCAAAGTGGCCAAGAAGGGTAACTGTCGATTCACATGCGGGTACTAGTGGCTTTGGGGAGGAATCCCCATCAGCAAACCAGTAGGACCATAAGCAGTCTGCATATAATGTGAAGACCCAGGCATATTCGGTGGTGGTTGTAGAGGAAAGTAGCTCATGGGATTGTATCCTTGAACAGGGACGTGAGTTTGAGCATTCGAACCCCAAATAGGATTGGACATGCCTGGATATGGTTGGCCTATATTAGGGGGTATAATGGATGTAGCTGGAAGTTTTTTCCCCCCAGTCGATTGAGGAGTATGTTGTATCAGATGATTCCAATACTGGGCCAAGGATGGAGGTATGTTTTGTCCATAACGTGGGGTCGGTGGAGGTTGTCCTCCAATCGGGGGTTGTGTTCCAATTGGGGGCAGTGTTCCAATTAGGGGTTGTGTTCCAATAGGAATTTACCCACCAAGGGGGGGTTGAGTCAAAACTCCTTGGTGAAATTTTCCACCAACAGGAAACTAGTAATTTGGTGTGAATGACGGAATAGTGCCACTAGAATTAATGCTACCAGTGGAGGATGAGAAAGGTCCTCCAAAAGGGGGTTGAGGAAGTGTTGGAATGAAACCGGGAAGAGAGTGCCTAGAATAAGAGGGACCACCAGGAGTGTCAGATGGGGTTTGCGTAGGAGTGGGAATAGAGGCATTCAATGCATGATACCTAGGTGGTAGTGTTGGGGTGACACTGGGCGAGAGTGGAATGTCAATGGGGGCTTGACTAACCACAGTAATCCTGGTGTGAATACTCATAGTATCTATGTAATGGACCATTTCTATAGGGATGGTCAAGATGTGGTCAGATCGTGGGGCATCCGTACCAGGAAAATAATAGGCAGTAGTAAACAGTACTATGTCTGGGTTAGAGGTTTCAGAGAGCACAGGTGAGACGGTGATTTCAACGCCTGATCTTGCACCAAAAAGGTCCCGTCTAAAAATGCCCGTAGACCAAAAAGGATCTTGGCCCTCTATTCCTGGAAAGGGTCCAATCAGTGATCCAGAAGACTCAACAACTAAGTCTCCGGAATAATTCACTCGCATAATCTGTCTCTCAAAATCAGGGTGAAGTTGAAAGTCCTCTCGAGTATTGGTAATTCAGAAATGTTCTAGAGAGTCGGTTCGTTCCACTTGTGGAGTGGTAACGTATTGGACTTCACTCTGTTGAGGAGAGCCCTCAGGTGAGCTTGTAGGTAGGGGTTGAGAACCTTTCAGATGCTCTGGAGATAAACTTATCATTCTACATGAATGACATGGAGGATCTATTGTGAACGAGTTACAAACTAACGAAGAAAATCTTATGGTCAACTTGGGTAAAAAAACAGCACGCGCTAGTAAACAAAATCTAGGAAACAATACCAAGCAAACAAGACCTTCTAATTCTGAAGTCACTAGTTGGTGATGAAATCCAACGTCGTAACAACAAGACGAGAAGGGGTTGGGATAGGGTGGAAAAGTTACGATGACGACCTACATAACAGACTTACACCCTGGTGATGGCTCCCACACATAATCGTGGGTATACCCTCCAAGGAGCTCGAGTGAGTTTGGCCAACGTCGATTCCAGGTACCGTGAAGACTTGCCCCTTCACAATCACCTTGTGTAATACCCTAGAAAGATAGGCTACTAAGGTTACCACCGACAACAATAAAGCCTGGGGGGACAGTTGGTAGTCCGATCCACACGCAAGGGTAGGGTATCTAGCCCGAAATCAACTCAAGAGGCTTCCACTCATCACTGTGGGTATACCTCCAAGTGACCCCCATAATACATGCAATATCTACACTGATATCAACAAAGAAGGGTGAGTAACTCTGTCAATATCAATGCAACCTCATGTTTGACCCTTGTGTGAGAAGGGCTTCCCAGGACAAAATGTTGTAAATGGAATTTGACACTCCTTAACACAAGATGCTATTGTGTGTTTTATGCTTTGGAGAGTGTATCTCTCTACCTATTCCAAAGCACTAGCCTAGCTAAATGTTGGTGTAATAGAGCCCTAGAAAAGATTTACTAGTTAAATTTTACAATTGCACAATGTTATTAAGGGTTGTTGTTACTCAAAGGAAATGGAGATGAAACTGATGTTGTATGAGACTCTGACCCAACGATGCATAGATAGGAATGAAATATATCAATTTTCGTTTGATGAATCCTATGTACAGGAGGGAAGGAGAAGCTTTCCGGACCAATCTTTAACTACGATACACAATTTCCTTTAAAATATAATTTCAACAAATCACGCAATAATGACAATTCTCTATTGGTTCTTTTTCAATAATTTCAACAATTGATTTTCAATATTTTCAAAGATGAAAAAGCTTCTGAAAGAAAAAATGTTTTTACTTTTCAAAAAGGATCTACACCATGATGGTGAAAGTGAGGAAACCCAAATATTAATGAACAAGCAATAAACAAAAACCCAAACCAATCTTTCAATGAAAACAAAAATGACAAGCAAACTAGTCTTTTCAATTGCATGAGAAAAGTAATCTTCCAAATAATGAGAAAATGTGAAAGACAAAGAATCCCAACTTTCAACCGATCGTCATTTCTTAACCAAACAAGCACTCAGATTCCAAAATCAGAGAGTATATCTTTGCCAAGAAAAGTCAAGAGATGAGAGTCGAGAAAAAGATGGACAGGAAGAGCCTTTGATTTTCGAAGACTGATCATGCACAAAATTCGAAGACAAGAAAACATCAACCAATGGTCCAAGAAGTTCTTTCCAGACACCTATACTGATCTGGGCAGCTGAACATGCAAAAATCTTAAATCCAAAATTTTGAAAAGAGGGTTCGCAGGCTATCAGTGTTACACAGTGCGAGAATGGGTCATTCTCGCAGGCTAGCTTTGAGAAAAGTGCGAGAACCTCGCACTGGAATTAAAAGAAAAGTGCAAACTCAAAGTATTCTCGCAGGCCACTGTGGGGTTCAGTGCGAGAATGCCTGAAACTAGGCAAATTTTTGGAAAAAGACAAAAAAATTGAAGGGACTTCTAGACCCAGAGGGTCTATCAGGATGTCCTGAAGACTCAGAGATTGATAGAAATGGAGAAAGGTAAAGCCAGAGAAAATGGCCAAGGAAAAACACCAAAAACCACAAAGAAAACAGGTTGCATCCCCAGTGGAGTCACTAATTTTGTTATCGGACTAATCGGTAGGTGCAGACACTAACAGATCTCCCTAGATCCACCTAGATCTAGAACAAAACAAGACAGGACATGACTCTTTCCCTAAGTTATGACCATTGAATTAGCTAGTAAAGAGGAACAAGTGACATACCTTTGTATCGCTTCCTAGGGTCTTTGTTGCTCCCGCTTCGCTCCGGTGCTCTCGTGAAGTCAAGACCAAGACAACACAAACCAACCAAAGTGAAGATAGAAAAATATATTCAATCGCCAACTTATGTGTATGATCAAGGAATTACACAATAAAGTAAGAATGACTTTATGGGAAAAGGACATGTTGTTGTATCATATTAATCTAAAGTAGAAGATACAACCTGATCACCTTGATGTCACAAGATTCCTTTCGGTGACTCTTGGTTCCAACACACACACTTACTCGATCCTTGCATGAAGAAGATCTGAATCCTCTTGATAGACTTGCTAGAGTCTCCAAGCTCCTGTTCAAGCTGATTTCTTCACACAATTCCTTCACCAATTCTCCAATTAATCTTGCTTAACCTTTTCCATGAGAATCCCATCAATATATAGGAGAGGATGAGATGGTTACCTGGATGAGAATGATCCCACCAAATCAGGGAAACCAGTAAAATGATAACCATTAGAATGCCAACCCATTCTCTAGAAGATTCCCTTCTAGAACCATCGAGACTTCATCTTTTTCCAAGCTTGAGAACAAGTTCGGACCCTAGATATATAGCACAGTGCGAGAAGTTCGCATCCTAGCTGAAGGCAGCCTACGAGAATAGGTCATTCTCGCACCCTAGGCTATAAACAACCTGTGAACTCTCTCCAAAAATATGTTTTCTGGGAATACATGAATGTCATTTTTCTCAAGAGAAAGTTCTTATTAGTATCCTGAGTACACCATCATCAATACACCATCAAGATGACCAAAATCATGGGTAACAACAGGTGCATTAACCGACCTAAGCTGACCTGCAAAACATCCAATTCCAAGTTGAATTGAGAGAATTCCATCCAAAATTTTCTTCATAGCCGTGTGTCTATTGTGCACAAGTTTATTGGCCCGCAGACGCGTATCGTGCGGACATGTGCCTAAGTCACAGTTTTTTTCTGCGCACCTACACCCAAAAGCTCATTTTGGTCTGTGCACAGGTGCTCAGTGCGCCTCTGTCTACACTGAGACCCATGCACCTGTGCAGAAAAGCACACATTGTAACATTTTTTTGATTTGGGGAAGGCCCCTAGCCTTCTTACAAGTGATTTCATGCATGTTGTAAGATGCACCACACTTAGTTCCCTCTTCATATAAAGGGATTAGTCAAAACACATAGGCACTTAGGAGGCTTAAAATAATTATTTCCTCTTTTGCTTTCATTTTTCCACATGGATGGCTTGCTTTGACTAAAAGTATAAGTTTGTAATCACATAAAACTTGCATTGGGACTACAAGTTGGATAACAATCGCTTAGTATGCTCTTCTCTCACGCTTCCAAGTGACCTTGGAAATCAGAAAAAGATTCTAGGATGATTTCATCTCCCTTAAAAAAAACTAAAACCTTTAGGAGAGGACAACATCCCCTCTCGGGACTCCTCTTAGTTTATTTTTCAAACACATATTAAGATTGTAACGGGCCCATACATTCCCACATGCTACAAAGATAGGATAGTGTTGAAATTTAGTTTCTTAGATTAAAACACTAGGGAAGTTTAAAGGTTTTGTAATGGGCCCATACATGCCCACATGATCACAATCTAGGATAGTTTCAAATCTTTTCTTAGATTAAATCACAATAGGGACTTAAAGGAATAGTAAAGGACCCACATGTCCACATGCTAGTTTCCTAGGGAATTTTGAATTATGCAAGGTTCTACCAAAGGCATTTAGTCAATTAGGTAATCAACACTTGTAAGGACCAAGCGAAGTCCACATGCAGAAAGGTGACACCTAATTCATTAAAACATTGGCACACTTTCACTCATTCACACACAAAAGTTACTTGTCACTCACATATTTTTTTTTTCTTGAAACATGGAGGTCAAAGTAAGTTTCCTCCAAAGGGATTCTGAAACACCCCACCCTTTTCTTGACGAAACTATCCACTCCCATTTAATTTCAACGAGGTTGGTTCACACCCCCAATCTCTCAAACAAACCACATCTAAATTTTTTCTAAAAACTCACTAAGTTTTCCTCCACAAGAGGTGCCAAAAGAAATTTTGTAGTCTAGGTAGGATTTCGGGGATAGGCATCCAAATAACTCCCTATTATCTTGTTCTCACATTGTCAAAACAATAGAATTTGTCAAATAGGGAACTAAAAATCCTCCAATTCAAGTGTTCCTAACACCATAAGGCAGGGAGATACCCATGAAGGGTCGAAGGAAGAGGTCTGGTTGTTCTGTGCATCCCCCCTTGAGGTACCCACCTCTTGGACGGGATCTAGCCCGTGACCCATTTCTTAGGCCAAAAATCTAAATGCGGCACTTTGACCGAGGTACCTAGTGACCAAATTTTATGACATATACCCAGGTGGCAATTGTGGGCTGCAATTGCACCTTGATTGGATTTTGTGTGGCTATTGGGAAATATCGCCAGCTCTTTCAGGATATGCCCCCTTTACCCCTCATTATAACTAATTATTTCATCCTTCACTAGTTTCTCTTCCAGTGACCTCAAACCCCACTGTTGAGTACTATTGGAAGGTCCAGTGCTATTTGAGAGGAAGGAAGTTACGTCTTTTAGGACATGATCATTTGTTTTGTTTGATTCCACACGTGTGTTATCACAGAAATTTCGTCCGCACAGGGCGACAAGAACTCCGCATCATCAGCACAGAAAAACAGTCATTCATGGCACAAGGATTAACTCCACAGCACAACAAAAGGGCCAAAACTATACAAAAATTGGCTAAAAAATTAAAAAGCGCATCGCACCCATGGAAAACGCGCGCATGCGCGCTACATCTTCGTATATCGAGCGCATATGCGCGGCTGTGGAGTACAAAACCCGTGCGCCTGCCAAACGACGCATTTATGAAGCTGGTCGGCCTCCCAACCACCATTGGATCGGCTCCCAAGTTGATTTGACATCAAATCCGAGCTCAATCTACGGGGGGAGGCTGGTCAAAGACCTAAGGGTGCCCTAAAGAGCCCCTTTTCACATTCAAAACGGGTTGCACAATAGCTCAAAGCTTGGCTATAAAAAGCCATGAATGACCATCAT
>ML782139.1:475008-500704 GCA_009831015.1 Picea engelmannii | reverse complement strand
GTAGCATCATTTTTCGATTCAAGGATCAATTTTAGGGTTGTGTTTGCAATGTCAAGGGTGTGATTTCAAGCAAGTTGCAATTTTAACCACCTCCCCAAAAAATGGTGTTACTGGTAGCATCACTTTTTGATTCAAGGGTCGATTTTAGGGTTTTATTTGTAATGTCAAGGGTGCAATTTCAAACAAGTTTCAATTTTAACCACCTCCCCAAAAGATGGTGCTACCGGTAGCACCTTTTGTTTTTAATTTGGGGCTTGATTTTGGTGTCTTTTACCCAAAAATGTGATATTTTTGGGCTAGAGTTCTCCTTTTGAGGTCACAATTCTCATTAAGTTGGTAACTTTGTTTTAACTCATGGTATAATAGATGGATATATATTGGGGTCATAGGTTAAAGGCAAGAGTGTCCATTGTCTCCTCTTTTATTTCTTTTGGGAGATGATTGTTTGAGCAAGGTAACTGGCAGTCGAAAACAAAAAGGGGAAACAAAGGGATCCCAAATAACCAAAGGTTGCACATGTCACACCTATTTATTGATGATGTTCTCTTATTTTGGAATGGTTCTTTAAGAGAAGCTAAAGCCATGGACAAAACTTTGCATCTATATTACAAAGCTACAAGGATGGAGATAAACTACAAAAAATCCACATTAACATGCCACAAATTTGCAAATCCTCAAGTATCCCAAATCAAATGAATTGTTCCTCTCCAATTAAAAAAAATTGAGGATGGTATGAAGTGCTTAGGTTATCACTTAAAGGTTAATGAGTATAAAAAAAAGGACTTAGAAATCATGTGGATTGTTGATAAGGTTAATAAGAGAATTAATCCATGGTATAGTAGATGGATATTTATTGGAGGCAAGATAAATTTGATGAAAGGTATATTAGAAGAAATTCATATCTACTGCATGACCTTAGTTACCATTCCAAATCCATTCTCAACAACGTAAAATCCCCACTATAATCCCCATTTTAATTAATGCATTTAATGTAGATATGAATGTGGATATGGACAAGCAATATAATATGCGAATTGTATTTCTAAATTTTAATAAATAAAATGTGGTGCCAACTGTTGGGGGGCATGGATAAAAATTGGGAATGAGTTTTCCACAAGAAGAGTGTCTAAGAGGGGTCCAAGGGGGAAATTATTAATGGGTATTAATTCAAACCCACTTTCCTGAAATTGATTATCATTGAGGACAACCTTCTATTTTTTGGTTGAGTGTATGAGAGTCGAATCACTAAACTCATGTAGAGGGTGGGTGTAAACGTCACATGGACCATAGTTATTAAGAGCATGGGGATGAATTAAAATCAACATTGGGAAAAGTGAGAAGCCAATTTACTTGGGGAAAAGAGAAGAAATGTATATGAGGAGAACAGGTAGTTTTTCACAGGCATGTTTTTGCATGAGCAGCAAGCAAAGAGAAAGAAAGAAGAGCACTAGAGCTAGAGAAAGAGAAAGAAGGATAGGCTAATTTTGGAGAATGTTGTAATGTTTTTGAATAATTTTGGAGTTGAAGACTGAACTCATGTGTGAGTTGCACTGTAACAACAAGTGATTGTTATTGTTTTCCTGGTATTTTTCCTGGCAATGAGTACCCAATAGTGAGATTTTGATTTACATGTGCTAGAGAGATCCTGATAAATGAACAGGATGTCCAATGGACTAAGAGAAATGAAGGGGTACATACTTTGGGTTGGGTAGGTCAAGAGGAAGAGAGCTAATGGAAATCGAGATAGTTGTAGGAGAATACCAATGGGTTGTGGGATATTTGAGCTATGAGGGGACAACGAGAGACACATTTTTCTTGTGGATTCCTAGCCCCATCTCGGGGGTGACTTGTTTTTGAGATATGGAATAGAAATTCTATGATTGGGTGGAATGTCCATCCCAAGTAGTTGGTTTTAGGTACCAGACCTATTATAATAACATAAATATTGCAAAGAATAATAGAGGAACAACACAATATATGAAACGACAACACCAAAATAATAACTTTATTGATAGGAAACAATGTCCACTTGCCTCTTCGAGGGGGAAACCTTCGGTAGAGCAGCGCTCTATTACAATAATTCCCAATACAAGAATTCTCACACTACAACAGAATAGGCAATTAGTGCCTAAAATAGCACCATAATTTAGTGTATTCCAGTTCACGAATTGGACACCTTTTCCGGCACAAAATTGGGCGCAAACAAGACTGTTTATAATTGCTATAGAATTAGTGTTGGAATTAGCGCGAGGAATAGCGCTAGGTTTAGCGTCAACAATAGCGTTGAAAATGATTAGCATCATGATTAGCGCCAGGTGTTGATTCCAATTTTTCTTCGAATATGCCTTCCAATTTTTCTTTTGGTTTGGCTTCCAGTTTTACGTCCATTTTTGCTTATGATATGGCTTTCAATTTTGCTTCCAGTTTGGCTTCTGGTTTGGCTTCCAGTTTTACATCTGTTTTTTCTTTTAGTTTTGCTTCCCATTTGGCTTCTATTTTTTCTTCCCATTTTGCTTCCAGTTTTGCTTCTAATGTGGCTTCCAATTTTTCTTCCAATTTGGCTTCCATTGTTGCTTCTAATATGCCTTCCAATTTTTCTTCAAGTTTGGCTTTTGGTTTGGCTTCCAGTTTTATGTCTAGTTTTGATTCTAGTTTTTCTTCCCGTTTTTCTTCTAGTTTTTCTTCTGGTTTGGCTTACAGTTTTGCTTCTGGTGTGGCTTCCAATTTGGATTCCATTGTTTCTTCATTTTTTGCTTCCAAAAATGCTTCTTGTTTCGCTTACAGTTATTAATTTAATATGTTTTATTTCAATTTAATTATTTAAATATATCATGTCTCTTAAATAAATTATATGATTATATAGTAAGTCATATAAATGCATTTGAATATTTTATAGGATAACATTTATAAAGAATTTTTATGGAAACGAACATCCATACAAATTAACAACATCATTATACTTATTAAATCTCTATCAAAATAGAATATACAACATTCAATATATATAAAATAACAAGATAAGTATTATAACATGATCACCATCTATAACTAAAAAAAGTGAGTCAAATATCTATAACTTAAGTGAATTTGACAACATCCATCATGAGCAGTAATTCAAAACCATCACACGTAATAAATATGCATCCAAAAATCATCAACCACTTTCAATATACAAAAATTGACGAGTCAATACTGATAAGATCATCATCATATATAACTAAAACAAGTGAAAGACAAATATGCCAGTAGATCAATAACATGTGAAAATGATACATGTCCAACAGTCGACATAAGTCAAAATGATACATCATGTACAAATGATATAAATAAAAATGATAAATTATGTAAGACAAAATGATATAGGTCAATATGATATGTCATGTCCAAATGATATAAGTCAAAATGATACATGTCAAATGATATGGTATTGGAGGTCGTGAAAACAATACATATGATAGTGACCATGAAAAGAGGCATTATAACAATATATCAAAATTTATCCATGATGTAGTCTATATGATCATGAATTTCATTGGTTGCTACCAACAACTGCCTCATCATCATCATCATCATCATCATCATCATCGTGATCATCATCATTATGATCATCATCATTTTCATCGGCATCGGCTTCGTTGTCATCCGTATTTGTCTCATCATGAGCATTATCTGCCATCTCAACATCAAACCCAATGTTATCTGGATCTATTTGATGAGGATCATCTGGATCTTCTGGAAGATCCTTATTCTACAAAAAAATCATTTAGAATGAAAAGTTATTATTTATTTCATGCGATAATTAATTTCTCTATTATATATCTAATATTACAACCTATGATATGAAAAGATATTCACAAAAGGAAAAGGATAGTGAAAGATAAAGCATACCATCTAGAAGGGAGATATACTCAAAAACCATGAAGGTAAAAAAGTTGAATATTAGCATAGAGGAATGACCTAGGCTCAATCCTACAAATGAGCCAATAGTCTATGTCACACTAGTGAACTACACTTCCATTTGCAATTCAACCATTTTGTTTGAAATCCACAAGATTCCATAAGTTTGGAAAAGTATAATATTTGGTCATGTCTATGCATTTCCTTGCATATGTTCAAACAAGCACCACCTTTGTGGTCGAGGAGAGATTTGTTCGCTACATTTTAGGTTGCATCCCACAATATTTTGAGTTGTGTCTAGAACCATGGGTTTTATTAGGATATAGATGTTTTAGTTGCATTGTCACACAATAATGTGCACATTAAGTTAGGCAATTTCATTAGTTGTGGGTTCGCCAATCATAACCGCTAACATTCTGTTAGCGCTCAAAATGTACCACTAAACTTTTAGCATCTTCATCAAATCCGTGCTAGATTCGCCAAAACTCCAAGGTATTTTTCCTATTTTCATAGTCTCCAAAATCCCCCATCAAGCCTTGAAAGGCTTTCACATTGATCACTTCTAACAGAAAACCTGTAATCTTTGTCCTCTGATCTTCATTCCAAACCCTTTCTTATCCTCCTAAAATCTGGATTATGGCTATCATTGAATCTAAGTCAAGCCTATAGCTCTATTTATTTTACTTGAAAATTTCAAATAGTATTGGCCTTAACTATTTGAGTCCATGATTTTTTTAAGTTATTTTGACAAAAACAAATAGAGATTGGGTTTTAAGCCAACTTTGGCTTTATGGATAAAACTGGGTTTTATTTGGCTTCTCGGGTTTTATTCAGGGTTTGCTTCTTTTTGTTTAAAAAGATTAAAAAAATGACCAAAAGATTAAAAAAATGACCAAAATTGTTGGGCCCAATATGCAATTGTCAAGTCGACTAAGCTTTTAATACAAGTCCGCGAGCTATCATCTAATCAGCCAACAACAACACAATGCACCGAAGTCGAGACAAAGCACCCTAAGCGCCCAGTCACATGGAGGAAGAGGAGCCCATAATGGGCGTTTCATTGCACTACGCGTCCGAAGGATATGTAATATTTTGTGAATATGAAATCTAATTACTATTTGTAATTTCGTTAATGTGGGATATTTCCCAACACCAAAAACGAAAACGCCTGAAATGTGTTTCCAGCAAATGCTTTCAAACTCCAAATGTCAGGTGGAATGAGGCTAAGTGCTCATGAAAATGTCAAGGAGAGTTTTTGTCTCCATTTTCCCTTTGTGATATTGAATTCAAACCCTCTTCTTCACCGGTTGGAATGCATTAAACATTTCAAATGGTCTTTTAGCACGCTATATATTGCAGCAACTAGATAAAATAAACATTATTGAGATGGATCCTAATGGTGGAAGAGGTATTACATCCAGTGGGAAAAGAGACCTTGAATAGGAGGTTTCTTGGTTCTGTTTTTGTATATTTGAAGGTCGAGATTGCAGGTGTCAAACGCTTGCTACCAGCGATGAGGGCGCTAAATTCAATATTCGAAGGGTAAATCGGACGATGTTTGTGATCTGGGAGTGATTGGCAATTCTACACATTCAATTTTATGGGTGACGGACTTTCCTATGTTTGAGTGGAATGATTCTGAGCAGAGACTTGAGCCTCTCCACCATCCATTCACGGCCCCAAACCCAAATGATATGTCTGATATTTCCACGGCTCGAGCTTTGGCATATGACATGGTGTACAATGGATTTGAGATTGGAGGAGGAAGCATGCGAATCTACAAACGTGAGATCCAAGAGAAGGTGTTGGAAACAATTGGGAATACGTCTAATCAGGCAGTAGAAAATTTTGGCTATTTACTTGAAGCTCTTGATTTCGGTGCTCCACCTCATGGAGGTATTGTCTATGGGCTTGATAGGTTGGTTATTATTTTGGCTGGAGAAAGCTCTATCATATATGTTATTGCATTTCCAAAGACAACTACAGCATAGTGTTATGTTACAAAAACACCATCAAGAGTTGATCCAAAGCAGCTTCAAGAACTTTCCTATACCGTTGAGAGGTTTACTGACTAGTGGAGAAGTTTAAGCTAGTAATTGTCTCCAGAACCTTCAATGACGACTCCAATTTGAAAGATGGTTGCATTGTTTATGGTATTTGATCTTAACAGGACACATGGGTATTTTTGGTATATCATTCTGTTGGGATTGGTCACAACTAGTCAAATATGGGAGCAGAGATCTTTCCTCATTTTGATCCTCTCACGGGAAATTTGCTTGAAGGATATGATTTTGGAATTTGTATTACTGTCATGAGTCTTCTTATAGCTTTAGTTTTAAACAACATCTCAGAATTCTACATGCAATATGAACTTAGTTTATTTCAAATCTGTTTCTCCAATGTTCTTGCTTGAACTTGATAAGGTTCCTTTCCAGCCCCAGTTTACTTTATACACTTATGTTCTAGGATTTCCAAGTATGGGATTTCAAATTCATTAAGATATTGGTAGGTCTAGTAGTGATTGTAAACACAGAAGAAAAATGCTCAGGTTATTGCTTGAATACTTTATGAACATTGCAGGTTGTTTTAATAGACAGAGTGCATAAAAGAATGGCAGGAAACCTGAAGCAGATGCCTTTGAGGTCTCCATGGATTTACTGAGACAACTAGCTATGAAGTTTCTAGAATGAGAGGAGCTCATTTGTCAGCATCAAATTTATAGATGGCAGTGCCAGCCTATATCAGCCATTTCGTAGCGCCAGGCACTGCGAACTCTTGATCTGGAAGTTTTTGGAGGAACATACGGTCGACAATTGAGGGAGGTAAGGTGATGACTGCTACTATCAGTTCAGTTGAAAGCTAGAAGTTGGAGGGACACCTGACCAAGGGAGATGTGCTCAGATCACAGGTCAATCCAAGCACTCTAGAATCTAAGACAGAAAATGGGGAAGTGAGAGACAAGTGGCAGAGTATCCATGCTTTCAAGGCATCAGTTGAGTATATCAGCAACCAATTCGAATTTTTTCGTGATTTTGTGGACAAGTGGCAGTCAAATGCAGGTTTTAAGGCACCAAAAGATGACAAACAAGATTTTCCATCAAACCCATATTCAAGGAGATAAGGTAGCAGTCAAAGGCATCCAAAGGCACAGGTGGCATATTTGGCATCTTCAACAGTTCGAGATTTTGCAAATATGCTTATTGTAGTTTGATTATATTAGGAGCAAAAGTAGGAACTGATAAGTGGCGGGAATTTTGTATTTAAGCGATATTTTTTAATAGGAGAGGGGTTCAGTTTTAAAAGACCTGAGAGGGTTTTAGGAGAAGAAGAAAGGACTGTCTATTCAGTTTGTAGAATGAGAGGAGCTTCTCTCATTCTATCAGAGGAGCTCAGTTTGTCTATGAGCTCCTCTGATAGAATGAGAGGAGCTCATTTGTCAGCATCAAATTTATAGATGGCAGTGCCAGCCTGTATCAGCCATTTCGTAGCGCCAGGTGCTGCGAACTCTTGATCTAAAAGTTTTTGGAGGAACATACGGTCGACAATTGAGGGAGGTAAGGTGATGAATGTTGTTATCAGTTCAGTTGAAAGCTAGGAGTTGGAGGGACACCTGACCAAGGGAGATGTGCTCAGATCACAGGTCAATCCAAGCACTCTAGAATCTAAGACAGAAAATGGGGAAGTTAGAGACAAGTGGCAGAGTATCCATGCTTTCAAGGCATCAGTTGAGTATATCAGCAACCAATTCAATTTTTTTCATGATTTTGTGGGCAAGTGGCAGTCAAATGCAGGTTTTAAGGCACCAAAAGATGACAAACAAGATTTTCCATCAAACCCATATTCAAGGAGATAAGGTAGCAGTCAAAGGCATCCAAAGGCACAGGGGGCATATTTGGCATCTTCAGTAGTTCAAGATTTTGCAAATATGCTTATTGTAGTTTGATTATATTAGGAGCAAAAGTAGGAACTGATAAGTGGGGGGRATTTTGTATTTAAGCGAGATTTTTTAATAGGAGAGGGGTTCAGTTTTAAAAGACCTGAGAGGGTTTTAGGAGAAGAAGAAAGGACTGTCTATTCAGTTTGTAAGCCCGAGGGGCATGGGTTGTAAACTATTATGTTATTGAAGATTCAGATAAGTTATTTTATCAGATTTTGTCTTCATGTTTCCTGTTCTATTCTTCTTCTCGTTTGATTGTAATTTCATTGGTTTATGGATTCCTGAAACAACAAAATATCTCTTGTAAACTTGCCTATCTATCATTGTTTAGTTTTCAAGAATTTCCTCTTTGCAGAGAGGATATTTTCTTAGCGAATGTTCGTCTTTATGTCAATTCCTTTATTCTTCCCTTTATCATCAAATAGATCCTTTGTCTGATAGGTAGCTTAAATTCCTTCAATGAACAGAGTGCTTATGACTCCATTTCCCAATGGTACATCACTGATCTGCAGTGACCTTTGTTATATTTCCCTTACTCTATCTTGTTGATCCCTGATTTTAAACCTATTCAAAACAAATTCTATGTTACCAAGCTTACTCCCATTTGCAGTCTGGGAGTGACTCTTGGAGTGCAAACACATTCCATTTCTTTTCCAAGTCATAATTGTTGATACAATGGCTCTAGGGGATAACGTGCTATGTTGTACAGGTCAAGTTGTTAGTTGGATGAGTTATGCGAAGCCATCATTCAAAAGGACTTTTGAAATATTTGGGGACAAATTTGTTGACCTTTTTACATTAATGGTTGATCTTACCATTCTTTCAACTTGATGGCTAATCAATTTATGAGAATCATTTTCTACTCTATTTCAACTAACATGATTAGATTCCTAAGTCCTTATGCAGATTTGTGAAACCAAACAAGATCCCAAAGATTGATACAGAGCTCACCAACTCATATGCCATGGAGAAAAGAACACATAATAACACTTTAGGACATCCTTGTTGACTTGCAACTAGATTATTGGAGGTGAGATCACAATGCAACATATATGGGTAAGCCCAATGTGAAAGTGATTCTAATTTCCAAAGAGAAACGAGTCCATCCTCAATGAGACAATGGATCCCCATATTTTGAAAAGAGGGAAATTCAATGGAAATATTGAACAGATGGTGATAATGGAGCGTGATTTCAATGATGTAGAATAGTTCCTCGATTTACAGCTTTCTTACTATATGCATGCAGTTTAGATTACATATGGAGACACTAGGGAGGAAGTAATTCTAGAGTTGCAGCCATTGTAGATATTGTTGGTCCTAAACCTACTCAAGGTACTAACATTTGGTACCCCATATATATGCATCAAATTATTTCTCAACAAAATTCACCATGGATAGTTATGGTTGGACAGAACTTACCCATTCATGCTAGAGATAGTTTGAGACTTGATTGCTTTGTCCATAGATGCATTAGAGGTCCCCACTACATTTTAAAAACATGAGTACAAATGGGTTGGAACCTATTGATAGTACTAATAATAGTCATCAAAAATGGGTTGGAACCTATTGATAGTACTAATAATAGTCATCAAACATGCCCTCTTATTGTTGCATACCAGGTTGCTTATTTTTGTGGATTTATTATGTTGTAAGAGTCTTTCTTTTCAATGCACTCAAATTCTATTTTATTCTTAGTTACACAATTTCTTGTTGGTTGTATATTCATTAGATATCTTTCCAAGTATTAGAGGTCCCCACTACATTTTAAAAACATGAGTACAAATGGGTTGGAACCTATTGATAGTACTAATAATAGTCATCAAACATGCCCTCTTATTGTTGCATACCAGGTTGCTTATTTTTGTGGATTTATTAGGTTGTAAGAGTCTTTCTTTTCAATACACTCAAATTCTATTTTATTCTTAGTTACACAATTTCTTGTTGGTTGTATATTCATTAGATATCTTTCCAAGTGAAGGTAAAGGAAACGCCCTCATTTCTTCCATTAATAACACTGAAAGGAAAGAAAAAGGAATCTAAAGATGGTACTTGCGGTGGGATTAGACTAAAATATGGAAAAGAAGAGAAACTATCCTCTCCCATAGGTGCTCAATTTAGCTAACAACAATAGCATAGATGCATTATCAATAAATCTCAATAAGGATCTTAGTCTCTCATGTTAGAAATAACAATATAAGGAACTTACACTCTCCAAACTAGGTCTAATATGTACATATAAACAACCTCTTCATTGTTTCCTATGGTGGTTCAAACCTATCTTTAGTTTACCTATCATATGTGTTTGTAAAGTGCATGATTAGGTGTTAGTTCTTGGGCTAGGATATGTTTATATCAATGTCAAATCCTTACTAAATTGTTTAGAAATTATGTGTCTATTGTTAATGATGTTGTCAACTAGCTTCCACGGTCAATGTTGAAAACATGGCCATTAATAATGCTTGAAATAGGAAATGTAACCCCCTGTGGATGGAACCCTATTTTGTTGTTAATAGAAAATGTAATCACCCCTAAGTTCACCCTCCAAGATGACATTAATGAAATCTATCAGGCCTAAAAATTGCTAAAGTATGCCTATGTGAGGTGACTAAAATAGATGTGTAACCCCAAATCCATGCACCCTCATAATGTCCTTCCTTAATTGCTTGAACAAAACGTCGAGGGAAACCCTATTTGCTTGTGTAAAAGGTGATTTGGAAAACACTCAAGTTCTAAATATTTCATTATTTTATTAGCCACAAATATGTACTAGACAACAACAACTCCTTGGTCTAGTTTCTAGCAGCAAGAACTTCCATGAATGCACTTCCTAAACTTCCTAGAGAAAGAGGAATCTATATTGTAGATCATGAAGGAACACTATGATGGCAGAAAAATGATTCTTATGAGCAAAATAAAGGCGAATACACATAACAACCTACTATCAAACTTCCTACATCAAGTATAAGTTAGAAGGTTCAATAAAAAAATCAACATCTTGGCATTGCTTCTTCAGTTAGACAAAATAGTACCTGAGAGCTTGCTATAGGTCTCTCTAGAAATTGTGTTGAAGAAACTGCATCAAATTGAACATTAGTTTCTAGTTTATAAATGCAATCATCTTGAATGAGAATTCCAAATATGTCAATATTCAAACTATCAAAAATAGCGTTCATTCAATGTAGAGATTTTATACAAGATTTAGACAGCTTCAAGCATAAATTAAAGGTTCAATAAAAGACCAACATCCTGGAATTGTTTTTTCAGATGGAAAAATTGGTACTTGAGACCCTACTATAGGTATCTCTAGAAATTGTGTTGAAGAAATTGCATCAAATTGAAAATTGGTTTCCATTTTAGAAATGCAATGATCTTGAATGAGAATTCCAAATATGTCAATATTCAAACTATCAAAAATAGCATTCATTCATTGTAGAGATTTTATACTCAAAAAAATATGTGTCCATAACCTAAAACTAAAGCAATTAATCAGTGATATTTAGGTGATACCTGATTGGATATATGTAGAAAAGGATCTAGTTATAGAATAATTTTATTAAGTTATGAATTTATGATCATTGTGAAGAACCCCATATGTTACTATCACTTCAACATTTGTTATGTTGAAATTTTCACTACCCCTAGGGAAGAAAGTAATCCCAGGATTTAGGGGTTTCTTGCTTTCCAACTTGAAGGTATCAAAATAAAGAAGGTAAGACCTCCAGCTAATGGAAGGTAAGAAAATACCTCATAAGACAAAGGTAAGAGAAGGTAATACCTCTCTATAGAAAGGAAGGTAAGAGGAGGTAAGACTCAGCTGGGGTTAAGTGATGGAAAATCCTTCGGACAAAGGAAGATAAGACTAAGTAAAACTTCTCCATAGATAAGATGAAGTAAGACCTAGAGCACAACCCTCCATATTATTCATCTTACTCTTATTCTAATTTTGAAAGTTTTCAAGCTAACTTTGCACAAAAGATGATTTTTTATCTAGGGTGTTTGTATAGTGAAGTCAAAAAATAGATTGATCCTGAATTATCTGAGGTATAAGTCTAAGAAGTCAACCATCGATGCCTTCAGTTACCTCTTTTCTTCTTTTCGTCTATCTTTCTTATGAACTTGAGTGTTCTAGTTATCATTAGGCTCTTGAAATGTGTTAACTTTGAAGTCTCTCATGTTTCTTTCATTGAATTTTTCTTCAAGTAGTTAGAGTGGACATGTGTCCATAGGCTTGATCTTTGGACCCCATTATGAGTTTTAGGGATTCTGAAGTCAATACGATATTTCTTGGATCAAATGTACTTTTTGTTGATCTTCGGACCAAATTGGCCACATGTCCCTGAATGTCTTGAGGAGGCTAGTTGCAAATCAAGATAAAACTTGAACCGAGACTCGAATACACAAATCATCAGTTGCATTAGATCCAGAGCACCGGGTCTCAACTAGTGGGTCCCCTACGCTATCATTTCGTCGACCGAAAAACTGTTTGTTAGAGTATCTTCGGCACTAGGGTTTTGGTCAATGAGGCATATTACAATTTTTGAAGAGAAGGTTGATTTTCAAGAACATTGTGTCAAGTATTTTTTGCTAGTGTAGTCACATGGGCCTTGTCCAAACAGATTTGTGGGAGCTGACGGAACTCCATTATGCTGCTTGGTTTGGATTTTATGCCCCTAGACCAAATTGTCCACATGTCCCTGAATGCATTGTGGAGGCTAGTTGCAACTTGTGATAAAACTCAAAAAGAGACTTGGATGCATGAATCGTCAGTTACATTGGAACCGGAGCACTGGGTTTCAGCTAGTGGGGCCCCTCCGCTATCATTTCGTCGACCGAAAAAACATTTTTTGGAGTATCTACAACACTAGGGTTTTGGTCAATGAGGCATAGTGCAATTTCTGAAGAGGAGGTTGATTTTCAAGAACACTGTGTCGGGCATTTTTGGCTAGTGTAGTCGCGTGGGCCTTTTCTAAGCACACTTGTGAGAGCTTACAGAAATCCATTATGCTACTCGGTTTGGATTTTATTCCCCCGAACCAAATTGGCCACATATCCCTGAATGGCTTGAGGAGGCGAGTTGCAACTCGTGGATAAACTAAAACCAGGACGTGGATGCATGAATCATCGGTTGCATTAAATCTGGAGCACCATGTTTCAGCCAGTGGGCCCCCTACACTCTCATTTCGTCGACTGGAAAGTTTTTTGGAGTATCTTCGACACTAGGGTTTTGGTAAATGAGGCATAGTGCCATTTCTGAAGAGGAGATCAGTTTTCAAGAACATTGTGTTGAGTCTTTTTGGCTAGTGTATTCATGTGGGCCTTGGCCAAAAAGACTTGCGGGAGATGAGGGAACTTTGTTATGTTGCTTGGTTTGGATTTTATGCCCCCAAACCAAATTGGCCACATGTCCCCGAATGAATTGAGGAGGAGAGTTGCAATTCAAGATAAAACTCAAACTGGGACTCAGATGCATGAACTGAAGTTGTATTGGATCTAGAGCACCAGGTTTCAGCTAGTGGGGCCCCTCCGCTATCATTTCTTCAACCGAAAAACCGTTTGTTGGAGTATCTACAACACTAGAGTTTTGGTCAATGAGGCATAGTGCAATTTCTGAAGAGGAGGTTGATTTTCAGCAACACTGTGTCGGGTTAATTTGGCTAGTGTATTCACATGGGCCTTGTCCAAACAGACCTGTGGGAGATTACAGAACTTCGTTATGCTACTTGGTTTGGCTTTTATGCCCCGGGACCAAATTGCCCACATGTCCCTAAATGGCTTGAGGAGGTGAGTTGCAACTCGCGATAAAACTCAAACCGGAACTCAGATGCATGAATCGTTAGTTGCATTGGATCTGGAGCAATGGGTTTCATCTATTGGGGACCCTACACTATCATTTCGTCGAATGGAAAACCATTTGTTGGAGTATCTCCAACACTTGGGTTTTGTTCAATGAGGCATAGTGGAATTTCTAAAGAGGAGGTCGATGTTCAAGAACATTGTGTTGGGCATTTTTGGTTAGTGTTGTCATGTGGGCCTTGCCCAAATAGACTTGTGGGAGCTTATGGAACTCCGTTATGCTGCTCGGTTTGGATTTTATTCCCCCGGACCAAATTGGCCACATGTCCTTGAATGGCTTGAGGAGGCAAGTTGCAACTCGTGATAAAACTCAAACCGAGACTCGGATGCATGAACCTTCAATTTCATTGGATCTATAGCACTAGGTTTCAGCTAGTGGGGTCTCTATGCTATCATTTCGTCAATCAAAAAATCATTTTTTGGAGTATCTACAGCACTAGGGTTTTGGTCAATGAGGCAGAGTGAAATTTCTTAAGAGAAGGTTGATTTTCAAGAAAACTATGTCAGGAATTTTTTGCTAGTGTATTCATGTGGGCCTTGGAAAAATAGACTTGTGGGAGCTTATGTAACTCTGCTATGATGCTCGGTTTGGATTTTATGCCCCCAGACCAAATTGGCCACATGTCCCTGAATGGCTTGAGGAGGCGAGTTGAAACTCACTATAAACTAAAATAAGGACTCGGATGCACAAACCGTTAGTTGCATTGGATCTGGAGCACCGAGTTTCAACTATTGTGGCCCCTACACTATCATTTTGTCGACCAAAAAAATATTTGTTGGAGTATCTCCAACAATAGGGTTTTGGTCAATGAGGCATAGTGCAATTTCTAAAGAGGAGGTTGATTTTCAAGAACATTGTGTAGGGTATTTTTGGCTAGTGTATTCACATGGGCCTTGGTCAAACAGACTTGCGGGAGTCGATAGAACTATGTTATGCTGCTCGGTTTGGATTTTATGTCGCTGGACCAAATTGGCCACATGTCCATGAATGGATTGAGGAGGCAAGTTGCAACTAGCGATAAAACTCAAACCGGGACTTGGATGAATGAACCATCAATTGAATTAGATCTGGAGCACCGGGTTTCAACTAGTGGGGCCCCTCCGCTATCATTTTGTCGACCGAAAAAACATTTTTTGGAGTATCTACGACACTAGGGTTCTGGTCAATGAGGCATAGTGCAATATCTAAGGAGGAGTTTGATTTTCAAGAACATTGTGTCAGGTGTTTTTGTCTAGTTTAGTCATGTGGTCCTTGTCCAAACAGACTTGTGGGAGTTTAAGCAACTCTGTTATGCTACTCGGTTTGGATTTTATGCCTCTGGACCAAATTGGCCACATGTCCCTGAATTGCTTAAGGAGGTGAGTTGCAACTCACGATAAAACTCAAACCCGGACTCAGATGCACAAACCATCAGTTTCATTGGATCCAACGCACTAGGTTTCAGCTAATTTGGCCCCTATTTTATCATTCCATCCAGAAAACTATTTTTTGGAGTATCTTCGGCACTAGGGTTTTGGTCAATGAGGCACAGTGCAATTTCTGAAGAGAAGTTCGATTTTCAAGAACATTGTGTTGGGTCTTTTTGGATAGTGTAGTCATGTGGGCCTTCACCAAAAAGACTTGTGAAAGCTAACGAAACTTCATTATGCTGCTCGGTTTGGATTTTATGCCCCCATACCAAATTGGCCACATGTCCCTGAATGGCTTGAGGAGGTGAGTTGCAACTCGCGATAACACTCAAATCGAGACTTGGATGCACAAACTGTCAGTTGTATTGGATATGGAGAATCGGGTTTCAGCTAGTGGGGCCCCTCTTCTATCATTTCATTGACCGAAAAACTATTTTTTAGAGTATCTACGACACTAGGGTTTTGGCTAATGAGGCATAGTGCAATTTCTGAAGAGAAGGTTGATTTTCAAGAACTTTGTTTCGGGAATTTTTTGCTAGTGTAGTCATGTGGGCCTTGGCCAAATAGACTTTTGGGAGCTTACAGAACTTTGTTATGCTACTTGGTTTTTATTTTATGCCCCCGAACCAAATTGGCCACATGTCACTGAATGGTTTGAGGAGGCAAGTTGCAACTTGCGATAACACTCAAACCGGGACTCAGATGCATGAACTGTTAGTTGCATTGGATCCAGAGCACTAGGTTTCAACTAGTGGGGCCCCTATGCTATCATTATGTTGACCGGAAAACCATTTGTTGGAGTATCTTCTGCACTAGGGTTTTGTTCAATGAGGCATAGTGCAATTTCTAAAGAGGATGTCGAATTTCAAGAAAACTATGTCGGGAATTTTTGGCTAGTGTGGTCACGTGGACCTTGGCCAAACAGACTTGCGGGATCTTACGAAACTCTGTTATGCTGGTCGGTTTGGATTTTATGCCCCCAGACCAAATGGGCCACATGTCCTTGAATGGCTTGAGGAGGCGAATTGCAACTCGCGATAAAACTCAAATTGGGACTCAAATGCATGAACCATCAGTTACATTGGATCCAGAGCACCAAGTTTCAACTAGTGGGGCCCCTACGCTATCATTATGTTGACTAGAAAACCATTTTTTGGAGTATCTTTGGCACTAGGGTTTTGATTAGTGCTTATTACATATGTTTGACAATTTAACAACTTTTTAGGCTAGACATGGCATGGAAAGTAAAGGCATCGCAAGGAAAAGAAAGTGAAGGCATGGAAAGTAAAGGAATAGCATGACAATGCATGGCAAGTGAAGGCATGGTAAATCATGGCATGTCATGACAAGTGAAGGCATGGCAAGGCAAGTGAAGGAAAGGAAAGGCAAGGCATGGAAAGTGAAGGCATGGCATGGCATGACAAGGCATGGCATGGCATGGTAAGGCAAGGCAAGTGAAGGCAATGAAAGGCTTGGAAAGTGAAGGAAAGGAATGGTAAGGCATGTCAAGTGAAGGCAAGGAATGGAAAGGCATGGCAAGGAAATTCATGGCAAGGCAAGGCAAGTGAAGGCATGGCATGGCATGGCAAGGCAAGGCATGGAAAGGCAAGTTAAGGAAAGACAAGGCAAGGCATGGAAAGGCAAGGAAATGCAAGGAATGGAAAGGCAAGTGAATCCATGCCAAGGCATGGAAAGGAAAGGCAAGGAAAGTGAATCCATCGCAAGGCATGGAATGGCATGACAAGGCATGGAAAGGCATGGAATGGCATGACAAGTGAAGGCATGGCATGACAAGGAAATGCCATGGAATGGCATGACAAGGTAAGGCATAACATAACATGTCATGACAAGGAAAGGAATGGCATGGCATGACATGGAAATACAAGTTGTAGGCATGCATGTTGTAGGAATGCATGTGCCATACTAGCTCACTTCTTCTGCTCATGCATGTTGTAGGAATTCATGTTCCATCCTTAGGAGTTGAGTTGTATTCAATGTTTCTTTTATTTGTGCATGCATGTTCTATTGTTAGATGAAGGGATAGATCACTAGACTACTAGGGTTCAATACATGTGGATTGTATATTCTAGGAGGAGGGTGTAGGTACCTAGGAGGTGCATGGATTCACATGTTGCAATATTCTCCAGTTGGGCATGCACCATTCCTCGTACATCTATCCATGTAGGTAGGTACACTACTTAAGGTGATTAGGGTTAGGGTTTGACATTTCTATATGGAGCTCTCCCTTGCATGAATTTAGATGCATTGTAACCCTAAGTATTCTTATTCTATAAAGGAGATGAAGGGCACACCACTATGTATCTTAGTATAACTGAGTTTTGAGATATAATTATAACTCAATATAACTATGTTTGCAAGGCAAGTGAAGGCATGGCATGGAAAGGCATGGAAAGGAAAGGCAAGGCAATGCATGGCAAGGCAAGGCAAAGCATTGCAAGGTAAGGAAACACATGGAAAGGCAAGGCAATCCAAGGCAAGTGAAGGCAAGGCAATCCAAGGCAAGTGAAGGCAAGGCAATGCAAGTGAAGGAAAGGAAATACATGGCAAGTGAAGGAAAGGAATGGCAAGGCAAGGCAAGGAATGGCAAGGCATGGAAAAGCAAGTGAAGCCATGGCAAGGTATGGCATGACATGACAAGGCATGGAAAGTGCAGGCATGGAAAGACATGGTATGGCATGACAAGGCAAGGCCATGGCATGGCATGACAAGGCAAGGCCATGGCATGGCATGACAAGGTAAGGCATGGCATTCCATGGAATGACAATCCATGTGATGACAAGCCATGGCATGACAAGGCATGGCATGGCATGGAAAGGTAAGGCAAAAGGAAAGACAAGGCATGGCAAATAAAATTGTAGGCATGCATGTGCCATCCTAGCTCACTTCTTTTTCCCATGCATGTTGTAGGCATGCATGTGCCATCCTTAGGAGTTGATTTATATTCAATATTTCTTCTATTTGTTCATGCATGTTATATTGTTATATGAGGGGATATATCCCTAGGCTAGTAGGGTTCACTACATGTGGATTGTATATTCTAGGAGGAGGGTGTAGGTTACTAGGAGGTGCATGGATTCACATGTTGCAATCTTCTCCAGTTGGGTGTGCACCATTCCTCATACATCTATCCATGTAGGTAGGTACACTAATTAAGGTGATTAGGGTTAGGGTTTGACCTTTCCAAATGGAGCTCTCCCTTGCATGAATTTAGATACGTTGTAACCCTAAGTATTTGTATTCTACAAAGGATATGAAGTGTGCACCACTATGTCGCTTAGTATAATTGAGTTTTGAGTTATAATTATAATTCAGTATAATTATGTTAGCAAGGAAAGTGAATTCATGGCATGTAAAGGAATGGAAATACAAGTGAAGGCAAGGAAAGGCAAGCCAAGGCATGTGAAGGAAATACAAGGAAAGGCAAGGTAAGTGAAGGCGAGACAAGGCATGGTAAGTGAAGGCAAGGAATGGGAAGGAATGGAAAGGCATGTCAAGTGAAGGCATATTTCCTAGATACTTAAGGTGCTAGCCAAGAGGAAGGCTACCTATAATCAAAAACCAAGAAAAAACAAACTTCTTAAGCTTAATGAAATAAATACACACTAAATGTAGCATAATTATCCACTTAGAGGGTTGAGAACGCATCCTCTAGATCTTGTTAAGATTAGCATCAAGCATGAAGATATGGTTCAATTTTGGGAATTGTTGTTTTCAAATGCTTTTGTTAAAAATGAAATAGCATGGGCTATTAGAGGACTAAAGGTTAGAAGGAGTTAGTTTATGACTTATCTTTTGTTTGTTGATGATGTCCTTTTGTTCTATGATGGATCCTTGATGGAAACCTCTAAATTAAGGGAGACTCTATATTTGTATAATACAACCACTAGTAAGGAGATCGATATGTTCAAGTCTCAAATTTATTTCAATGTTATTGATAAGTCTCAAGAGAGGTTATTGCTTCAATAATTTCATTTTCCCTTGGTATGTAATTGTCTTGTGTGGAAAGTGGGTAATGGAGAGAGTGTAAGAATTGGGTAGACCCTTGGGTAGGTTATGGAAAATATTATTGGTTTCTAGATGACTTGATATAAAACTTGTAGGGAATTTTCATTAATACACTATATAGTGTGGTGGATCACATGTCATAAACATATGGCATCAAAGGTAGAGATTAGAAAAATTCACAGGATTTGCAAGAGAGAATGTAGCACAATGGAAATGTTATGTGGAATTTTATCTCATATTCAGGTAAGGATTAGGGATGAGGAATATAGTTTGGTTTGGTCCAAAAATTGAAGTGTTGAAATTGAGGGTTTGTGTTGAAACCATTTCCACTATCCAATTTATGATTTCCATTTTCATTTTCTTAGAAATTTGAAGTATTAAAGAGTAAGATTTTGTGTGAATTTGTTGCCATAATCAAAATTGTGATTTAGCTAGGATCCTTAACAAAATTAAAAACACAATCATCCAATATAGAAACCTACAAGATGGGGAGTGGGTTCAATGGGAGGGAACCCAATGAGACTCTAATATTTTACACCAACCCTAAAGTAGTGGATATATTCTATTATTTAAACTAGCTAGAATACTTC
The DNA here is from genome assembly GCA_009831015.1 of Picea engelmannii. Classification (NCBI taxonomy): domain Eukaryota; kingdom Viridiplantae; phylum Streptophyta; class Pinopsida; order Pinales; family Pinaceae; genus Picea; species Picea engelmannii. The sequence goes on along the minus strand of ML782139.1, from coordinate 480,991 downwards.
AATAGACTGCAAGGTTATGATGATAGAGTGGCCATGGAATTTTCCTTGACTTTTTAACACATCATAAACTAGGAGTATATCAACTCAATAAGAGGTTTTGAAATCAAGGTTTAGGAACCCATTATTAGAAAATTCTTAGTGAAGCTACCCATGGGATTTCCTTCGGATAAGGAAGATAGGAAACCAACCTCAAATTCCATAAATTTGTTTTTCCTAAGTTATGAAGAAGTTGAAGAAAACAAAAAAGGAGAAAAGAGAGAAAGATTGTATGGGCCATGGTATGAGGTGGCTTAACACCTCTTGAAGTACATCACATGTGAGGGTAGGATAAGTATTCTTTATTCCTACCATTTTATATCCTTTCACCAATTCAGGAATTTTTGTTAAGAACCAAATATCAAAATAGCATAAAAAACATCAGAATAAGTACTCCATGCCTTGACAAAGAGAGAAATTCAGATAATAACCCTCTTCATGGGGGAAACCTCCTTATACATTGCATGAATTCACTAATACTATATGACTCAAAATGAAAATGTCTCCTTGGTATATATAGGAGACTAGGAGGTACAATTACAACTAATGGACCCAAACCGACATAAATAAAATAACAATATTAATGTAATATGCCCCAATTAAGGGGTAATGTGCCACAATTTAGGGCTTAACATGCCCCTTCCCTTTAGACAAGTGTTTTCCTCAACACTTGAGTAGTTTCGGATGCTTTTGTACAAAATACTCATCTCCCCGCGTGGAATATTTAGCAGGTACTTTCTTCCACTTAATGAGATACTCTGAAATTGATCTATTCCTCAGTTAGCAAATTCTTGTGTCAGTGATAGATTCAGTCTCCAATATTATTTTTCATTCCTCTTCAAGTTCTGGAAATATAGTTTGAACTGAGATCTTGTCACCTATAACCTTCTTTAAGCATGAAACATGGAAAATTGGGTGTACTCGCGAAGATGCAAGTAGCTCGAATTTGTATGCCATAGTACCAATATTTTGAAACACTTTTTAAGGGCCATAGTACTTTGAAGATAATTTATTATCCTTCTTAGCTTGCTTGAGAGACATTTGTTTGTATGGTTGTAGTCTTAAAAATACCCACTCCCCTACTTCAAAACTGATTTCACAATGATGTTGATATGCTTGTTGTTTAATGAGATTTTGTGCCATGGCCAGGTTGTCCTTTAAGAGTTGGAGAACTTGTTGTTGATGCTCAATGTGATCTTCCACTGCTTGAACCTTAGATTTTTCTTTTAGAGAATAAGCTATGGACGGTGGGTGATATCCATAAAGTGCCATAAATGGTGTCATTTTTGTTGTAGTATGAAAGCAGGTGTTATACCACCATTCAGCCAATAGTAACCACTTGAACCATTGTGTTTGTTTATCAGAGACAAAGAAACAAGCGTAGCCTTCCAGATATTTTTTCACTATATCATTTTGTCCATCAGATTGAGGATGATATGATGAGCTATGATCCAATTGAGTACCCAAACAAGAAAACAATTATGTCCAAAAATGTACAGTGAAGATGGGATCTCTGTCACTTACAATAATATTTGGGCTTCCATGTAGCTTTTGAACTTTCTCCATGAATGTGGTAGCCACTGTATTGGCTTTGAAAGGATGAGAGAGTGCACAAAAGTGTGAGTACTTGGTAAGTATATCAACAATCACCATGATGACACTTTTTCCTTCAGACTTCGGTAACCCTGTGATGAAATCCATGGAAACCTCCTTCCAATGCTGACTTGAAATGGATAATGCTTGTAAAATACCTGGGGTCTTAATTGTTTCCACCTTATTTTGTTGGAAAAACAAAAATTCTATCACAAACCTTTGAACATCAGTTTTAAGGCCATCCCAAAAAAACTCCTCTTGACCCTGTGATAGGTTTTCAAAAATCCTGAGTGCCCTCCTACCGGAGAGGTGTGCAATTCATAAGTACCTTTTGTTTGAGTTGGGATTTCTTACATAAATATAAGCAATATTTGTACCATAGTGAATAATTTTTCCATGTAAATGTATCAGATTCATGGAATCTTACTGCAACCTTTGAATGAGATTCCACACTTCTTCATCATTCTTCCATTCATCCCTTGCTTATGTTATCTAATCAGGTTGGATGATAGAGATAGCACAAATAAATGCCTCAATATCTTCACCATTTCTTCAGAGTGCATCTGCCACAACATTTTTCTTCCATTTTTGTAGATAATTTCAAAGTCATAACCCAACATCTTGGTCACCCATTTTTGTTGCTATTATGCAGATAGTCTTTGTTCCAAGAAGTATTTAAGACTATCATGATATGTTTTTACCTTGAAGTGCCTACCTATTAGGTAAGGGCGTCATTGCTTCAATGCATGTAGTATTTCCATCATTTCCTTCTCATAAATGGGTTTGTGTAAGTCATTTCCCTTGAGTGGCCTACTTTCAAAAGAAAGGGGACTTCCTTCTTGCATTAGAATAGAACCAATGCCATTTCCCAAGGCATCACATTCCACAATAAAGGTATTTTTGAAGTCTGGTGTGGTCAAGACAGGAGCTTTGCACATTTCCTCTTTAAGTTTTTCAAAAGCTTGAGTTTCCTTTAAAGTCCATGAAAATTCATCCTCCTTAGTTAATGTAATTAAAGGTGTTGCTATTATTCCATAGTTCCAAACAAACCTCCAGTAGTAACCTGTCAAACCCAAAAATCCTCTAAGATTCTTCAATGTTTTGGGAATCGTCCAGTCCATCATGGTTTTAATATATTTACGATCTACCTTGACACCTTCATAAGATACAATATGACCCAAATACTCTACCTCCTTCACCCCCAAAAAATATTTGGACGGTTTGGCATATAGATGTTTCTCCTTTAGTAGTTGTAGCACCCTATCAACACGTCGAACATGATCTTCCCAAGACTTGTTATAGATTAGTATATCATCAAAAAATACTAACACATTTTTTTGAAGGAAGGGCCTAAAAATAGAATCCATCAACCCTTGGAATGTGGAAGGTGCATTCATAAGGCCAAAAGGCATGACCGAAAATTCATAATGGCCTTCATGAGTTATGAATGTTGCTTTTGGGATATCTTCTTCCTTCATTCTAATATGATGATACCATGAACAAAGATCCAACTTTGTGGAGTAGATTGCTCCATGTAGTTCATCTAACAATCCATCAATGACGAGAATGGGAAACTTATGTTTAATGGTTATCTTGTTGAGCTCTCTATAATTTGGACACATACGCCATGAGCCCTCTTTCTTGAGTACCATTACCACTGGTGCAAAGTAAGAAATTTGGCTAGGTCTAATAATGACAACCTCTAACATTTCTTCAACCATACGCTCAATTTCACTCTTTTGGGAATAAGGGTATCTATAAGGCCTGATGTTAGGAGGAACACTCCCATGAATTAAGTGAATAGAATGATCATGATCGCGAGTGGGTGGAATACCTTTGGGAATATCTCAAAATACTTTGGAATTCTTATCAATGATCCCTTGGAGATCTAGGGGAATAGATGGCATAGATGTTTTAACATCTAGTGAGCATAGTTGTACAATTACACCCTAATGCCCCTTTTTCAATAATTGTGTCATGCCATTAGAGGTTAACACCTTACTGGGTTTCCATGTGATATCCCTTAACTCAAATTCATTTCCTTCAATTGAAAATTTCTTGAAAATTAAAATCCATTGTTCCCAATGATTGTAACGATGGGACCCCTAGTACGACATCAGCACCACCCATGGGTATAGAAATAATTGGACTATTCATTACATATTCCCCCATAGTAATATTGATCTTATAGAATTTGCTTGAGAAATTGATAGTTCCTCCATTTGCAATCATTACTTGAAACTACGGCGTTGGACATATAAATAAATTGAGAGCTTTGACTAATTTACAGTGAATGAAATTATGAGTAATACCAGAATCAATTATCACTATTACCTTTTAATTTTTGATACATCATTCTACCTTGAGGGTTTGAGGAGTGATAATTCCATCCAATTCATGACATGACATGGTGGGAGTCATCTCTTCAGAAGAAATCTCTTCTACATATTCATCTTCAGATAGTTCTTTTCCTTGTTCTTGTTCTTCTTCCTATTCACAATCTATGTAGAATAATTTCTTCTCACCACACTTATGTCCCTTACTGTACTTGGTGTCGCAATTAAAGCATAAACCTTTTTATTTTCTTTCCTCCAATTGATGAGGTGTCAACCTTGTAGGTTGAGGTGGTTTAGAAGAAGGAAAATTATTCTCTTGATAGATGTTAGGGTTGGTCCTTGTAGAAGCCATATACATATTTTTACTTTCAACATTTCTCACCACCCTGAATGCATTCTCCAATGATTTGGGTTCCCAAAAGCAAACCTCATGTCGAATGTTATCCTTTAAAGTTCCTATGAATACATCAATCATGTGCTCATTTGGAATATATGTTACCATTGTATTCAATCTTTGGAAGTTCTCAATGTGCTTCGCAACTTAACCCTTTTGCTTGAGATTTATCAATTGGTTGAAGAAGGTATTTCTCCTTATATCCTCATAGTGTTCTATCATTTATTCCATGAAAATTGTCTCAAGTGACAAGTGATTTGCAAGAACAAATCCATAAATACCACACAAACTTATTAGGTTCTGAATATAAGGACGCAATTTGTACCTTTTGTGTGTGGGGAACATCATGTAGATCAAAGACTTTATCCATATGGAGTATCCATTTGATTGGATCCTTTCCATCAAAATTCCTCATATCGATCTTAGGAAATTGGTTGGTCTTCAACCCAAAGCTAGAGTTCTCCAGACTTGATTCATATTCCTTGTGTCCTCATCATGAATTTCATGGGATACATTGTCACTTTTAGGTGGCCTCTCTATCATCAATTTTTTCAACCCTTCCATGATCTCCCCTTTTAATCCATCTATCTTAGTATCCATCATCGCTTCCAGCTTAGCTTCAGTTGTATCCATCATCTTTTGTAGTTCATCTTTTGTTACTGCCTTCTTTTGTAAATCATTTATGACCCTGTGCATTTCTTCACCATCATCAAGACTCCAAGTAGGACTGACTAAGGTATTATTTGGCGTATAAGTTCCCTTTTTTGTTGGAATTTTGGCAAAGTATCACTGCAAGGTAGGAATTTCTAATTGGCTTAGGCAAAGGTCCTTACAAAAAATGGAGTGTCAGGTGTTATAGCTCTCTCATATACATATGGGGTCTAAAAATAGTACTCATCCCAATATATTAGGGAACTAACTAAGGAGGATTGACCACGCCCTTATCTGTATTATCTGACTACCAAGGTACTAGAGAGTGATCTCCCCGAGTATTTTTCTTGGTGTACTATAGAAATAAGACAGCCAAATGGTTTACTCAGTTGGTCTTGGGATTCTAGAGGGTCTCCCGATATATTCCAGGTATGTGGGAGCTCAAATATATAGTATTATTGTCTAATTCACAATCGTTCGAAAGGGGCCTTCCTATATACTCTAGGTACATGGAAGAACCACACTATCCTGGGTTGTAGCATTGATAAGTAACGTCAACTCTTACATTTAGAGACATTGGAATACATCTATACCTAAAAATCCCTAAGATTATCCAAAAATTATGTGATACTCCTTTTATCCCACTTTATTCCACTTTTTTGAATCACCCCAATTGGATCTTCTAGTCAAAAGATATGCAAATTTCAAAAAAAAAGAAAAATGCACCTTTTAAAACCCTGATTTGGAGACTCTTCTATTAGCCGGCCTTTCTTCTGTTGTAGCTCTAAAATTTAGGCCCTTTTGAGTCTAATTTTTTGGCCTGAGATATCCTAATGTGTCTTATTTCCAACCCTATAGGTTAGACCAATATTGGACTCTCCGAGATAATTTTATGATAACTTTCCCAAGATGTGCTAATTTTTCCCTTTTAGGAGAGAAAAAGTGTACGGCATGTCGTGTGTCACTGTATTCA
>ML782139.1:458714-473727 GCA_009831015.1 Picea engelmannii | reverse complement strand
GCTTACATTCACCAAGAATAATCTAGCAGCATGCCCTAGTTGAAGACTTTCCACCATGAAAATGCCAAAAATCACCAAAAGAAACCTCATCCAAGAGTTGTGCACCACTTAATTTCAGCCAATAAGCCTTAAAGAGGTCGAATTTCAGACCTCACACTTGCGTGAGTGAAAGATGATGAAAAAATACAAGGGATTATTCCCTTATTTATACAATTCCAATGACCTTTAATTACAAATTAGGTCAAAAAAGACCGACATGGCCAATTACATCAAAAATACAGTTTTTTACATAAAATTGACAAATTAAACCCTAAAATGTGCAAAAAGGGTGACGTCATACCCTTCTAGGGTGACGTTGCGCCTCCTAAGTGAGATGTTGACCTCTAGGAGAAAAATGTTAGGCCTTCCAAGGCCTTTGGATCATGCCACACGTGCCACTTGGCACACAACTACCTCTATCATGTCCTTCTGATGCTAGGTGATGTCAAGGGTCATAAGGGTGACGTCATGGGCCTCCCAAGGCCAACGTTCAGGGGGAGAGGAAAGACACCCCTAGGTATAGGCCTTCTAAGGTGTCTCTGTTGGAACGTCCTCCTCTCTCTTCGATGTAAGCCTCTGGTATATGTCTACCCCTGGTTGGCATTTCAGCATGCATCTGGTGGGATTTTAGCCCTATGGAGGTCCAAGCTAATCATCTCCCCATATGTACCTGTCTGTTAGGCATAGTCCTACAACAACAAAAAGTACACCCTCTGTGGGCTCATAAGTCACAGGGATTATAGCAATGTCAATCACATCTAATAGTCAAGTTACCCAAACATGTGCATAAAACCCCCCTTTTCCCAGACAAGTGCTCAAAGACATTATGTTATTCTACAAGCCAGGTTTGGATAGGGTTCCAGGATGTCCTATTGGGATAATTCTCCTTAGGTGTCGGGTGTTTCCAGGTGAATACCAATCTAGGTCATGTAAGTGCATGAGATGGTATGGGGGATGTTTGGGCTAGGGGTGCAGTGATGACAAGGAAATGTAGGTATTACATGTGGGTGTCTTTGAAGAGTGTGAGATGCACCTTGTCATGGATACAATTGTTTCCTAGCCCATTCAATGCCTTTTTACTTTTATCTTATTGTTTTTTTCTTTCAAGAGAATATTTGGGGGACACTGCCCTGGCATGGTGACTAGTGGTGACATTGTTACCCACAAGCATTTCATGAATATAAGAAGGTTGGCTTGTGATGAGACCCCCTTTCTATTAGCTATGATACCAAGAGCCACTACTTTGGCATGGTGAACAGATGAATAGTAGTGTCATACTGCTACATGCCCATGGACCTAATAGGTTGGCTCATGATGAGACCCCCCATACACCAACTAGGTCTTGAGTTTTATCTTTTTTATGGGTCCCTTCTTTTCTTGCTGAGAAGCCTTTTATTTCTTTCTCGGGGATCCTTGGGCGAAGAAGCTCAAGGTTTTGTATTTGGCTTTTAACTTTTTCCAGTTACTTTTACCCTCTAGGCCTTTAGCCCCTTCTTCCCACAAGGCAAGGAACAACCCTTACTAGCTTGGAAAACCCAATGCCCAAACCAATGTAGGGGATAGATGAGAGGGAAGATGATGAAAAGTGATAAGTATGGAAGGAATGGACGATGACCTTTCATAAAACCACCCAATGGAAACTCACTCCTAAGGGAACCAACTTGCTAGGGAATTTTTTCATCCCCCTAGGTATGTAAAAGTCAAAAGGAATAATGTTTAAGAAAACTTCATGAAGAAAAAGAGAATTAAATTCACATATTCAAATGCTTTGAGAATCAGAGTGACACATACCATGATACCCCAACTCATTACCTCATGGAGCAAGACCCATTGCTACTTCGGAACCAAGCCGATGGGATCGATGTTGCTACTTCTGACAGAATGGAGGCGTTGAAGAATAAGGATGGGCCCTATAGGACCAGGCTCAAGTCAATATGGTTCTCGGTACTCCATGTATAGGACCTGTGGACCTTGAGACATAATCTCCTTAGTTATCCCTAGGATAGGGGATAACAGACCCAAGCCGACATAAATAAAATAACCATACTAATGTAATATGCCTCAATTAAGGGGTAATGTTCCATGATTTAGGGCTTAAAAAAATTATCCACGAAAGGCTTGAGGAAAACATCAACATCCCATACTTCCTATTGCAAGCTCTAAGGAAAATGAGAACCAAGGTCAAGAAAGGAAAGGAAGAGGAATTATTCCACCACGCTCTAATAAAATTAATAATATGTGATGCCTTAACAAGGTAGCCAACGAGGATTTCCTAAGATTATTTTGTCAGCATGACTAGGGAGGACTTTAGATCCATACAATGTGCAGCCAAAGAGTGTAGTCATGAAATGGACCCTGGGAGTGAAAATAAATCTAGAAAGGTTGAAACCATCAGGATAAGGAAGTAACATAAAAGAGTATAGGTGGAAGAAGAGGACCGGATGTGGAAGAAACACTAATCAAAATGTGGACCCCTGATAATAATCCCCTAAAAGTCAAATATAATATTCATTCTACATAAATAAGGGAGAAAACCTTTGAATGAAGGGCTAGTAAAATTTCCCATATAGATAAGAATATAGTAATTACTCCTCTCTCCACCACACTTGTAAATTTGGAAGAGGACCCTCACCATATTAATGACCTAATTGAGGTACAATAATAAACAAAACAAGAATATTCCAAGAGGGATAAAACAAATCTATAGTAGAAATTACATGGCTATCTGCATTATGAACCTCCTCCAAGTAAGACACATGTTTCTTTATGAATTGATTCATATTTCTCACTGCTAGACTATAATTAGCATAGATAATAGAAATAACCTTGAAACTTTGATATAAATGAAATTAATGCTTATGATAAAAGTACATGGGATCCATAACATAGTATATTAACTCTGTATGCATTACACATGAACTAAGGGTGGGTTAAATAGTACAAAAATTAATCCCAATGTTGGATATATTGTTTGACTTGTCAAATGCAATATGATATTTAATTTAAACTTGGAAGTCTAAGAGAAAGTTATATATATATATATATATATATATATATTCCTTCATTTAAAATTTTAAGGCTTACTTATAGATTCAACTCCATGTATGGATTATCCAGAGAGTATCTCACTAACCAAGATTTGATAGATTGTACAATTAACCAATAGATGTTATATTCTACTACTAGTCACATGCTAACAAATTCTCCTACCAACCAAGATTTGACAAAGAACTCCCCTACCAACCAATGTTTGACATGGTATCCTACAACTATTAATGTATTATGGATTGGATTTCATGACAAAAACTATGTTATTAAAGGGATGATTACAAAATTCACCATTCCCAACACTGATTTCTATCAAACAAATATAAAGAGGGCATATGGTTTTCAAATTTCATATGAGCCAATTTTAGGAATTCAACAAAGACATAATCAATATGCTACAATATTTCTACCCGGGGTGAATTCTTAATACTGAAAGAGGAAGACATGATAAACCAATAGATGGAAAGGCTATGGTATGAAGGAAAACAAGATCAGGTATCAAGACTATAAGGCCTCGATATAGATTCCAATGGGATATCATCATATTACTCATTGCATGTGGTAGTTGTGAATCCCAACAATGAAAAGCAAGATGAAAAAGAGAGCATGACTAATATATAGTAGGGAATTATGATAGCACGGATGTGACACATCTACCTAGGTTGCATATGCACCTAGTTACCTTAGCTATTGTTTATGAATTCTTAAAAACACTTGGTGTACATTCTATATAGGCAATAAATGGTGTCACATAGATATAAAACTAAACATTGTGACTATGTTTGTTTTATTTTTAGGACTTATATTACATTGAAGAATACCAATGCTTCATAAGGGTGAAAATTTCCCCGCACAACGAAAGGATGAAGGCATCTTAACGAAAGTAAATGATGTGTCAACTATTTTGAAGGATGAATATCTACTCATCCAAGAATGGTCTGTTTGTCTGGATCTGAACTATGTTTAGTGATTAGTGATTAGTATGTTTCTCCAGATCAGAGATTGTAATTAGTTCTTGGGAAAAACATAGTTTGTGTTTGACAGTGATTTAGGCTCCACTATACTAAGTGATGATAGATTAGATTACCTATTTTTGGCACATATAGTGTAGAAAATATATTGATTATGAATCTCGGTTGATTAATTTATGATTGGTTATATATTATACATATAATTGCACCAACACACACAAATCCTTTCATGATCAATACAAAGAGGAATATTAAAAGGTGAGGACTTCAATGATACATTTCAATAGATACAAGGACAAGTTCATGAAAAAAAAGGACACAACAAGGCTAACTACACTCTCCAAGATAGATTGCACTACAAGCTAGATAATCTATGTGTGACTGACATTGGGGAGGAATGTTGCAACTATCCCTGAGATTGGACGAGTTGACAAACTGATGGAGAGATCCTTGTTGTGGACATCTTGACATAATGAGATGAGTTTTCTTAATACACTCTCACATTGTTAAAGGTTAGACCATGACCTGAGCTACGACTCAGAGTGCTTTCCTAAGGTATTATCTACCCCTCACTGTGAAAGACATGTCCAAGATGGTATGGGTGCACACATACCATAACTCTAGTAGGTTGGATAACATGCATGTGATGAGGCCAGTTGAGTAGCCATAGGATGGTCATCCTAGATTATAGTGATGTTATAACACCCAAATGATGATATGGTGGTCCTCTGGATGGAGTGATGTTATAACACCATCGAGTAGGTTGGCTAAAATGCATGTGATTAGGCCAGTTGAGTAGCCATAGGATGGTCATCCTGGAGTGGAGTGATGTTATAACACTGAGATGATGATATGGTGGTCCTCTGGATGGATTGATTTTATGACACCATGGTCCTCCTGACTGGAGTTGACGATAGTTGGTCCTCCTAGATCGGAGTGATGTTATAACACCCAAATGATTATATGGTGGTCCTCCAGATTGAGTGATGTTATAACACGATGGTCCTCCTTATTGGAATTGATGATAGGTGGTCATCCTGGATTGGAGTGGTGTTATAACACCTAGATAATGATATGGTGGTCCTTTGGATGGAGTGATGTTATAACACGATGGTCCTCTAGAGTAGAGTTGATGATAGGTGGTCCTACAGATTGACATAATGTTATAACACCTAGATAACTATATGGTGGTCCTCCTGGATTGGAGTGATGATATAACACCAGAGATGATGATAAGGTGGTCCTCCTAGATTAGAGTGATGCTATAACATCTAGACAATTATCAGGTGGTCCTACTAGAATGGAGTGATGAGATAACACCTAAGTAATCATGGGATAATCCTCTTTGTGGAGTGGACGTGATGCCTTGAAGTGTAGGCCAAGGCAAACCTTTCCTATGATGTAAGAAGTCAAGTAAAAGTTATAAACTTGTGAGGAAAATCCCAAGTTGGATGTTGGTTATGTGCAGTGAAATTTGACCATAATGTAAAGTCATGTATGATTCATGTTGGACGTCTATATATGTATGATCTCCTTCAGTGATTATGACATATTTATCTTGCTCTTGCGCGCTTGGTTTTTCTCTGCAGTTGTCTGGGGAATTTCACTACAATTGTTCTTGTTCCTTCTAGGGTTTGTTATGTCTTTGTCATGCTCATTGGAGAATCTCTATGACATGTGTCTTGTCCTTGTAGGCTCGCTATGACTTGTGTATTGTCCTTGGAGGTTTTCTATGGCTTGTGTCTTGTCCTTGGAGGCTCGCTATGACTTATGTCTTGTTATTGTAGGCTCTCTATACTTGTGTCTTGTCATTCGTGACTCACTATACTCTTTCATTGCACTCTAGAGGTACTCTTGTTGGCCCTCGACCAAGTTTTGGATAAAATTGGTCATGTTTGACCATTTTTGGGACTTCGACAGGCTGGTCGAAGACGAAGCACCAGGCGAAGCAAAGATCGTGGGATCTCACCCCCTTTTGTGGGATTTTTGGGTTTAGGGTTTATGTAACGGGTATGGGATGTCAAACCATGGGTATTACCCATGTTTAGGCCCCTTTTGTAATGTATAAATAGATATCTAGGCGATGTAAGAAAGAGAGGTCTAGTAGAATCAGCTTAGTGTAGACCTAGAAGCTTTGTGCATACTATGTGTTAGGACTTGCAGAGCTAAGTGAAAAGGATTGTAAGAAGCTTGTGTGCAGGCTATGTAAGAAGGCTTTGTGTTGTGACCTAACATGGGGAAGGAGGATCTGGTGAGGTGCACGCAAATCTCCTATCCTATGCGGAGTTGGTATTGTGGCTATGTGCATCAAAAGAAGATAATAAAGAAAAAAAGAGTTGGTGGACGTAGCCCTGCGCTGGGGGTGAACCACGTATATCTTGTGTTATGGTGCTTTGTGCTATATTGTTCATGTGGTTGCGTATTTATTTTCTTAGTGCTCAGTCTGGATGAATGTTTAATGCTTAGTGATAGGAATGAATGCTAGATCTAAACTATTTCTATATGTTAAGTGCTTAGATGTGCTAGATCTTTTTGAATACTGCGTTTTTCTGTAACCAAGGTTTTACCTACGATGTGAATAAGGGTTAAAGACTAATGAATGTTAACTACTAAGTGATATGTTAAAGCATTGTGATCATAGATCTATGTCCCATCTAGGTTGTAGACACTTGAGTCCTGCAACCCCCTTGCCTCTATGTTGGGTGAGACTTCATCTACTTCACAGGTGTTGTTGAAAGGGTCGGTAGTTAGGGTTTTGTTGGTGCGTTGTTGAAGCGTTGAACCATGGTTCTACCCCTATTCTAACAAATGGTTCCGTTGTTGGGACCAAAACTGTGATTGTTAAGAACTGAAGAAAAGAGAAATCTTTGTGCGTAGATATGTTGCCCTAGTGTGCAGTACTCTACTCGACTTGTGAAGCTTTGTGCTAAGAAGAGAAGTGTGATCTGAAGAAAAGAGGTAATATCTTAAATATTTATGCTCTGATAAAGGTAAGATAAGTGGAAATGTTTTCTTCGAAAAGATGGATCTAGGTATGTTTGATAGATTTTGTCCTAGTCTGAAAAATAGGGCACAACTTGAAGAAAGAAGATACGATATGAATAGATCTGATAGAAATAGTGAAATATGTGTTATTCCTATGCATAGAAATAATTTTTGGACTAACAAGTGGATGTAGGATCCTAGAAATAATTTTTTGCAGGTCTCCCAGTGCGCAGTACAGGAAAGGTTGGGGATCGTTTAAGAGAAAGAGAGGATTGACATTATGTTATAACTGCAGAAGATTGGGACATATTGCTAAGGAATTCCCTGGTAGAAGTCCTATTTTCCTTTGTTGTAAAGCTACTAGACATGAAATTTTGGATTGTCCTAGAATGATTGCTAAAGTTGAGAAGATGAATATGAGACAAGAAACCCATGAGGAAGGTCCAGAGACTAAGAATATGCTAAAGAACTAGAAAGAATCAGAGGTTATATTATTGCAGATGAAAGAAACATTGAATGATCACAGAGACATCAGTTTATCAGAGATTTTAAAAGAGAAAGAGTGCATAGAAACAAGAATAGGAGACTTTGACATAGACTATGTATTGGATGCAGAAACACCGGTGAACATTATGACAAAAAGTACTTGGGAGATCTTAGGAAATCCTGCTATGATTCCTTCATTAGGAGGAATAGGATTGTTTAAAGGAAAGTTGATAACCCTATGTGGAATACTTGCCCATGTACCTATGAGTGCTCATGGAACATTGACAAAAGAAGAATTCAAGGTCATTAATTTTGTTGAGAACAATGCTCCCTTTGACCTCTTTTTAGGAAAGACTTGGATCAAGAGAGATCAGATCCAAAGGAGAAAAGAAGAGGAAGCTATAGAACGGAAAAAGCAAGAATTAAGGGATTTCATGGCTAAGAGAATACCACGCTTAATAAAATAACAAGAGGACACGTCGAAGAAACTGAGGGACAAAGACTTAGCTGTCAAAGTTGAAAGAATACAAGAAGGCTTAAAGAACCTATCCATGCAAGAGAGCAGAGAACCTACTCCAGAAGAAATAAGAGAAGAAGTATTATCCTCAAACCTTGTGAAATATCCTCAACAGTGCGAAGTTACTATGCTAAGAAAAGATAATAACAATAATGAAAAGAGGAATCCAAAGACGCAGATCACGGGAAAGAAAGCTAGAAAGCTCAGTAAGAAGAAATAAAAGCTAGAAAAATTGCAGGAGGTTCCAGAGAGGACTTTGCAGAAATTGAACCTCGTCGGAATAGTAGAACAACACCAACTGGCACTTCGCCATGGAGAAGAAATATGACCATTGGATGCGTCCCGACCATTAGAACGATGCTCCAGAATGGCTAGAAACACAGTTATTTCTGGAACATTCACCATTGGACCGTTGGGACCGTGCCATAACAGATGGAATCACATTGATTGAGGCATTCCTGTCCGTTGGAGGAATCCATTACGATGTTATCTATTTAACCTGTTGACTATATTACCGTGGATACTTTTTCCAATTATGATTATCTGAGCCCATAGAGAACTAATTTCTTTTGTGTAGTGCTTATTGTAATCTCTCCATCCATTCTGCTACCTTTAATTGTTTGTTCACCGACCCAAGATATCTAATCTCGAGCGTGTATGTCGAGTGACCTTAGTGTAGTAGAGAAATTCGTCGAATAAATCCTCATAGATTTCATGGCTGAGAAGGTCCTATCCGTAGGAGTACAACACTCGTCGATGAGAGGAGTGCAAGCATCCCCATCAACTGCACGTCGATCTAGACCCTCCTGAACTATGAAAGAGAAGAGAAGCAAGCATCGTGACGACTTTCCAAACACGAATCTCATCCCATCAATCATGCCCAACTATATCCTGCCTCTGGCTGGCGCAGTTAGTCATGATAGCGTCCCAAGGGACTTTGACTATACACTAATTACTGCATACCTCCTGAAGGGGATATGCGCAGTTGGACTGCAGTTAGGAAATGTTATGACGCTAAATATTATTGATTTAAACTTAGGAGACCATAATAACTATGGCATGCTCACACCTCACAAGTACTTGATCAAAAAAATGGGGAAGAAGATGAAGATAATCCCCCAGCCATGGACCATGGACATCGCAAGATCAACCATCCTCAATGTGATGAAGATACCACACTTCAGCATGCATCAGGAGGTTAACGCATGCGTTAAACTCCTCCTATCATGATACCATGGTGGTTACCTATGTTTGGATCAGCGCATCACCGTATATCCGATGTTGATCCATCGAAACACCGGATTAAGCATGCAATTAGGACCCAACCCTCAGGATTTTTACCCAAGGAAGGTTGCAGATCACGCCCTAGCGCAGCGCATAAAAGAAACCTATGGTGATGTGGAGAAAGGGAAGCAGGTTTACAAGGTATCCTCCATCCAAAATGGCGCAGTGCACCTAGCCTGCCAGTTGATCGCTAGTTTTCTCATCAGGAAGAACAGACCAACGCAGCTCACAAGGTTCATCATCGACCTAGCAGGGAAATGCATCGAAGGGATTCAAATGAACTGGGCGAGCTACCTCGTCAACTAGTTGGAGAAAAATTGTCGTGAAGCTCGGGATCAGGGCTACAAGTTCCATTTCAGTTGGTTATTGATTCTCATTGACTTCATTGCTTGGGAGATGCCAGAAGGAGCGACCTTCCCTGAAATTGAGTCATCAGAACCACTAGCTACAAAGTTCACTACGCTATGGTATTCGAGCGACATGGAAAAACAATGGCATTCAAACATGTTGTTCCACACCTATTATATACAGCTGAAGAGGGCCATTGAATCATTACCTCTCATGATGTCTAACACTCTACACAGGTTCAGGCCACTTGCAAAGTTCCACGCAGACAGGCACTTCATCTATATTACTGCGCGTGGAGATGAACACAAGGAAGAGCTCCAGTCCTATTACAAACTCACGGAGGAGGAAAAGGAAGAAATAACCAAGGAATGGCCTGTATATTTCCTTGTACCAGTTGAACAGATAGAACTCTCTGATCCTGACCTCATCGAAATCCCGATGGTCACTCGTGAAGAATATGATGCACCTAGCAGTAGCAGGAAGAAAAAGAAGGAAGAGGTACTGGAATTGAGCAGTGCATCAAAGGAAACTACACTAGACTCACCTGAAGGAGGAGGAGGTGATGAAGGGGAAGAAAACAAACAGGAACATGGAGAAGTGACACCGCCTAAGGATCCCATCACAAAGGCTGAGACATCCAAGAAAAGAAAGGGTTCCCTGAAGAAACCTTCATCGTAAAAGAAGTCAAAAGACAATTAACCTCCATGTCAGACTATGCTCATGGTAGATGATATTGACCTCATCATCACCATTGTATCTAATACCTCAGAGGACATTTTGCAGTGAAGTGAAGCTAATTAGGAGACAATGTTTGACAAGATCGAGGTGGAGCTCAAAGGGGTACAACAAGATTTTTATTCGAGCCGCGCAATGTCTTCTACATCATTTTTAGAAGGGGACATAGAAGTAGGAGATGAGCCTGCCCAGCTACGTAGATTATCATAATCGACCGAGCCTCACCTTCATCTGGTCCAGGAGGAAAAGGAGAAGGCCACAGAGGAATTAAAGCAAGAAAAAGAAGAATCCCTAGAGCAACGCCAAGTTGCGTAGCAAGACAAATATGACCTCTAGCCGAAGTTTGTAGAGGATAAATCACAGATCCAAAATGAAAAAGAACAGTTTCTCACAGAGTAGATGGGATTCAAGGAGGTAGTCACCAAAGAACATCGCTCTGTGTCGGACCTCGCATAGATAGAAGAAGACATAGTGGAGAGTCAAGTGGAGAATCTCACTGAAGCTATTCAGTAGATTCAATAAAGAGTGTCAGAATTGGAACTACAAGCCATGCCAAGCACTCCGCGAGAAGTAGATCAGAGGGAAGAAACTGCTCAGAGTGCAGTAGAAAGAATCAAGGAATTGACCTTGGAATGCAAGAAATTAAGCAATCGAAGTGCATAGACCTATGAGCGCCTTAAAAAAGACCCAGAACTAAGTATATTGGAGTCACAGCTCCAGGAGGTAAAGCAACAAGAAGCGACAATACAAGCACAGTTGAAGCCATTGTCAGCAGTCGAGAGGATGAAAAGGTCCCAGGAATAGTGCACCATTCAGAAACAGGTCCATGCCATCCAGAGTAAAGTCATGGAAGTGACCCAAAGGCTACAACCAGTGAAGGATTAATCCTGCACACTTTTTGAGGAGATTGAGGGACAAGGTGCACAGCTAGAACAAGTAGTCACCATGGTGGAACAACAATTGGAAGGACCAGTGACAGAGAAAGTTATTCAGGAGTTCACCGAGAAGGAGGCTCTAGCTAAGCAGAAAGTCGAAGCATCTTGATCCAAGCTCGAGGCCTTCGAAGTAGAGTTGCCCAAATCATAGTGACTTGGGATGAGTCACAGGTGAGTGTTGGGGGCCTGTTGGTCCTCAACCAAGTTTTGGAGAACCTTGGTCGTTTTTGACCATTTTTGGGACTTCGATAGGCTGGTCGAAGACGAAGTGCCAGGCGAAGCGGAGATCACAAGATCTCGCCCCCTTTTGTGGGATTTTTGGGTTTAGGGTTTATGTAATGGGTATAGGATGTAAGAAAGATATCTAGGCGATGTAAGAAAGAGAGGCATAGTAGAATCGGCTTAGTGCAGAGCTAGAAGTTGTGTGCATACTATGTGTTAATACTTGCAGAGCTAAGTGCAAGTGATTTTAAGTAGCTTGTGTGCAGGTTGTGTAAGAAGGCTTTGTGTTGTGACCTAACTCGAGGAAGGAGGATCTGGCGAGGTGCATACAGATCTCTTGTCCTATGCGGAGTTGGTATTGTGGCTCTGTGCATCAAAAGAAGACAATAAAGAGAAGAAGAGTTAGTGGACGTAGCCCCACGCTGGGGGTGAACCATATATATCCTTTGTTATGGTGTTTTGTGCTATATTGTTCATGTGGTTTTGTATTTATTTTCTTAGTGCTTAGTCTGGATGAATGTTTAATTCTTAGTGATAGGAATGAATTCTAGATCTTATCTATTTCTATATGCTAAGTGCTTAGATGTGCTAGATCTTGTCGAATACTGCGTTGTTCTGTAACTAAGGTTTTACTTATGATGTGAATAAGGGTTAAAGACTAACGAATGTTAACTTCTAAGTGCTCTGTTAAAGAATTGTGATCACAGATCTGTGTCCCGGCTAGGTTGTAGACACTTGAGTCCTGCAACCCCCCCTACCTCTACCTCGGGTGAGACTTCATCTGCTTCGCAGGTGTTTCCGAAAGCGTTAGTAGTTAGGGTTTTTTTGGTGCATTGTTGAAGCATTGAACCCAGGTTCTTCCCCTATGCCAACAACTCTCTATGCTTTTTCAAGCTACAACAGAGATCTGGTTTGTTTTCTATAGGTTATGTATTGCATGGCCTTGCATATCTCCTTTGGCCTATGGTTTTTGGAAAAGGACTTGATAAAGCCATGATTGGATATTGATTTATAAGTACTTGATCATAGTAAAAGGTTGGTGATTTATAAGGGTGTTATGACCGATGAGAGCACAAAAGAACTCAAGTTACACATAAATAAACAACTCAACATAAGAAATGAAAATTGACATATTAACATAACAATATCCAACTAAGTTATTAAAAGTCAACTAATGATACCTTATTCTCCATCCAGATAACCAAATTGGACCACTTTTTGTCTTGTATCATCTCAAATTCTCACTGTGATGGATAATGGCCATATTGTTGCTCCTTTCAAAACATGGTAGATGGACTAGTTAAAGTAATTAATATAATTTCATTTGCTTTTTGTACAAAGTTAAAAAAATATATCATTTTAGATATTAAATATACTTGTAAATTTGTATATTAAGGCTTCTAAACTTGTTTGGCCACTGTGATGTCTGGCATGAAATTTGGAAAGTGTTGAGTTGAGAAAAAGGTACAAATATTCTCCTTATTACTATGGTTTGTGATATATTCCTTGTTGACTTTTCAATTAATTTGAAGTAAATTGGCAAGAAAATGGTTAAAAAGTCTTTTAAAAATATTATTGAATGATATTAGATATTTCCTGAATTTTGGTTTGAATTGCTTTGATTTTATGTAGAAAATGAACAATTGATGTTAGCTAAGAGGATCATGAAGATGCACAGGCCAATGAAGACCAAAGGAATCAAGCATAAAACGGTTTAAAGGAAGATTGACTCGTTATCTTGTAAGCCATATAAATAGTAAAATCAATCCTTAGAATCTCTCGATCCTCGAGCTAAATTAATTTACTTATTTCCTTGTAATATATAAAGGATAGTGAACAATAGAGAGAAAGCCAAGGATTTTAACCAAACATTTGGATCTCTCGAATGTTGACATTTTGTACAACAATATTTTGTAAATGGTTTATCAGTTATGGAATTAATGAAAGCTTCAAGTGTTTTGATCATCCCTTCGTATTTCGTTTTTAGTAACAATACCTTCTGAAGACCGTGGGCCCAGTCGAAAGGAGTTACTCTCTCATTTGTAATCGTATCAATTATGTTTTGTTTCTGTGATTTGAATTTCCTTGAAACAATTAAGATAAATCTGTGTGTGTAGATTCTTTCATGAATTAGTTATGTTGTTCATTTGCAGAGAATAGATGTTTCATTTAAAGATTATCAATTGTTGTTCCATTTCCAATTGTTGTTAGTTCAGCGCTTGTGAATTCCTTTCATTTTCGCATACATTGTTCCTTTTATCAAATTCACATTTGTTGTTCCTTTTGTTTAATTCGCATTTGTTGTTCCTTCTTAAATATTCATTAATTCGATGTTCATTTCCAGTAGGTTAAATAATCATTGAGAGATTGATTCATTAAGTATTTTCACAGATTAGTTTCACGTTTCTTAGATAAAAGAATTCAACAAATTGATTGATATTTTGATTCATGGTGTGTTATTGATCAAATTACAGTTTTGTTGAGTGAGTTATTAGTTTCAGAGTTTTTAATGAATGAGTAAGAACTTTGCAGTAATTCAGATAGACTCAAATTTTCTTTAGCCGAATTATCTACACAATTTAAACCTCTACGACTATCTGCATAGACTTTCTTGACATTCTTGAAAGAGAATATGAATCCTCGATTGATAAATTAATGTCAGACTAAGGTTATTTTTAGGACATATTTAGAGACCAACATTTTTGTGTTATTGTCGGGGAGAATGTCAAAGATAGCATAGGTTGCATCTCTAGAGGATGAAGTATTGAAAACAGAAGGTAAGAACCTATGTAGGCCACAATTAAAATGCTTGTGCCAACACCTACCTTCGGTTGATGCATAGAGGTTATATAGGTGCATATAATTTGTGTATATGTGTATGACTAAGAAGAAAGAACCTGAAAAATTAAAAACCCACCAAAAACTACAAAAAATTCCAGGGCCCGGTTCCCCCTGGAAGGAGCACTTTCATAGACAACGTCATCTGAAAAGTTGAATCGCAAGCCTTGGTTGGACCTTGAAAAGGTTCTGCCCGAATCCCTCAAGCAGCAAATTCACCAACTGCAGTTCATGCTGAGGTTCATAACGGAACTGAAGGGACTGAACAAAGTTTCCAATATACACATACTCCACTTTCCAGTCCTTTAGACAAGGGAAATTCTTGAAATTTGAAAGAAGGAGAAGGGGAGACCAGTGGAATTGCTTAGAAAAACCCACCACCACCTGAACCTGGATCTCCTATGATTCTGATAGGAGAAGAAACACCTGAAATCCCAAACATAGGTAGCGCGATTAAATCTCCTAAGGGACCAAGTAATCAATCACCTCGAATAGAACACCCAGACCAAGAAATCCCTTAATATTATTGGCACATTTTCGACCAAATGTCACAGAAAAATCCACCGCAACCCCAGACTTTCACTTTGGAATATCCTATAGTTGAT
>ML782139.1:424084-444765 GCA_009831015.1 Picea engelmannii | reverse complement strand
AAGGAAAGAGAGAAGGCCTATCATGGCAGACACATAAATAAGAAGGCATTTAAATAAGGTGATCTAGTACTAGTATGTGACAATAAGTTCATAAAACATCCTGGGAAGTTCAGAACGCATTGGCTTGGGCCATATGAGATCGCCTATGTTACAGAAGGAGGAGTTGTGCAGTTGAATACTTTGAAGGGAGAATGGAAGGAAGGATTAGTGAATGGGAGCCAGTCGAAATTGTATTTTGACAACCCACTGCCCCGCAGCTCTAAGTAAAAGCTTAAGGAAAAGGGTCTAGGTACCAGGTGCAGTTGAAACTGGGTACCAGACACAGAAAAGACAGTCTGCACAAAGAAGGAAGGAGACGAGGCATAGAACAGAAAGAAAAGGATGCACTACGTAGTCTGAAGTCGGAGTAAAATAGAAAGGTCAGATATGAAGTGCCTTGGGACAAGTCACATGTGAGTGTTGGGGGCCTGTTGGCCCTTGGTTATGGAAATAAGCGAAGATAAAGGAAGAAAAGGAAAAATGTGAACTGCGCGAAAGACACAGTGATTTTTATTGGGTCGAAGTGAGCAAAAAAGAAGAAAAGACAAAGCGAAGTAAAAGGAAGTAAGTCGTTGGATGAGGAGATCAAGGATGACAGATCAGCAAGAAAGAAGGATCGTGGAAAACTTAGCAAGTGGAAAAAGCCACCATTGGATACTTTGGAGCACCACGCGAGAAGGAAGGAAAGACATGCTAGCGAAGCCCTGAAAACGTGGGTCAAGTTGACCTAGGGTTTTAGACACCTAGGGTTTTGGTATCTAGGGTTTTGACACCTAGGTTTTGGCCTAAGGATGTCGGTGAGTGATTGTAATGTATAAATGGAGGTCAAGAGGACCTGGGATGGGTTGTTGTCATTGTTGTTACTATTGTTGGTGTTGTGATTGTGGTTGTGTGATCGAGTGAGTAACATCATGGAAGAGAGAAGCGTTGAGTACGAGAGCCTTATGTATTGTAATATCTTCAGTTGGGTGCGAAGATCAACCCTATAGCTGGGTGCGTAGGGAGGGGAGAGATAGAGAGAAGAAGAAAGAATATCTGCTAGATAAGAGCACAGACAATAACTATATGCTTCAACTTAATACATTATAAATCACAGTTCTGTGGGCGTAGCCCTAGAGAGAGGGTGAACCAGGTATATCTTTTCTTGTGTGTATGATTGATGCTATGTTCTTTTGCCTTGATCTACTATTATTGCATTACTGTGGTATATCTGATAGATGTTTGGAATAAATCTAAGATGATAAGTGATATATGCATGTTGTATTCTTCTAGTGTTGGATCCACTTGATAGTTCCCTTGGTTGTAGACATCTCTGTCCTGCAACCCCCCCATAGCTACTTCGGTTGAGACTGCATTTTCTTTGTAGGTGTATCTGAAAGGGCCAGTAGTTAGGGCTTGTTGGTGCGCTCTTGGAGCTGAACCCTGGGTCTTCCCCTGTGCCAACAAATGGTTTTGTTGTCGAGACAGGAATCTTCTTGAGGGAATATCAAGGTGGTTTCCATCAAAGACAGAAATTCAAAAGTGGATAGAGGATCAAGAGAAGGACTTCATTGAAGCCCATAAAAATAATCCTAATCTTAGTAAAGAAGATTGGATGGAGAGATATATCGTTATTGATATACACAAGATTTTCTTTGGAGGAATCCATCAAGAGCTATATGAGTGGTTAGCTAGGTTAGCAGATACCCAGTTTGAGATCAGATCTAGACCTCCTATAGTTTGGACGTCGTCACTGATCAAGAAGGTCAAGAGATTTGATAACATCGTGTCAAGAGAAGTAGATCACTGGTTTGATAGCACCATTGGAGGGCACATCACCGAGTTTGTTGTTGACAGAGTAGGGTCATATAGCCAAGCCGAGAGATATTTCTTCAAGGGACACAGAGGAAAAAATTTACATTTTCTGAAGATAAGGATCAAGATGATATTGCATGAGAAGAACATCTTGAAGATACAGTAGATTAGTTGGATCTAGAAAATATAATGTTCAGGAATTCAGACAACGACAGAGACACAAAAGTTGGACATACGCACAGTGGGAGAGAATTCAGAGAATTTCATCTTGTGAACTTATTCAAGCAGAACTACAGGGACGAGGGTTTCTATAGTGGAGAAGAGGCAGATATGATTTACGAAGAGCATTCAGAACCCGCTAGGGAAGAGGAAGGAAAAGTTGAAGAACCTCGTCGGGACGAGCCAGAAACTTCAAGAACTGCGCAGACTTCTGAAGTAAGTACTATTAATCCCCATGTTGTTTTAGAAGTACTAATCAATCAGAATAGTCATGAGAGTCCTCAGATTACAATTACTAGTAGTTCATCATATATTCAAACAGGAAACCTAGGAAACCTAGGAAGATCTATGGAAGATGAGATGAGGCTCCCTATATTTAGGGGAGATGGGTCTGAAGACCCTGATCAGCACTGGTTCCTATGTGAAGTCATATGGAATATTAAGAATGTCACCGATGAAGCTGTTAAAAGAACTCAATTTAGTACTACCCTTCGAGATCGTGCACTAAGCTAGTACATGAAGCTTGTCCAAGGACTTGCACAACCTAATCCATTGAATGAGATCAAGAATGTGTTGACTGTAGAGTTTAAGAAACCCAAATCGGGGTCACAATGTATCACAAAGATGAAAGAGATCAAGAAAAAGGTAGTCGAACCTGTTTGGGAATTCGATCAGAAATTTAAGACCTTGACAGGCCGACTGACTTTCAGATCCCAGATGAGCAGAACAAAGAGTGGTTCATTGTTGTCCTCTTACCACACATCAAAGTTCCTCTGATATAACAGAATATTTCTTCGCAGGCTGAGGCACTGGAGATCCCCATGAATATAGAATCAACCCCTATGGGAGAATCCGATTCAGGTATGAGCCAAATCTTGAGTCAGTTAACTAGTTTGTCTCTGCAGGTCGAAGATATGAAAAAAGACAAGGGAAAAGATAAAAGATAAGACATATGGTGTGTCAGATGCAGATCATAAGGCCATGAAATGGAACAATGTACCCTATTCCATCAATACTTGGCCTCTGGAGATCGGATCCCTTTGAATCAAGTCACCTTACCCTGGTGCGAGGTATGCTGAAATAGACATTGCCCTGGTGAGTGTTATTACATGAAAAAATATGTTCATACACCCACAAATTTGTATTGCACGTTCGGTAAGTCCGTGGGACATGATGATAGGGATTGTAGGGATTACGATCTCATGCATGAAAGGTCAAGAGACATATACAAAATTCAAGGCGAATTACAGCAAGAAGGAAACACTACACAGTATAACTAGTCCCCTGGGAGAGGAAACTTCAATCCTCGCAGTGGATTCAGAGGACGAGGATGAGGAGGAGGTATGGGTCAAGGATGAGGATAGATAATCTGTTATAACTGTGCATATCCAGGACACCTAGCAAGGGACTGTCAAAACCCTTGCACCACTTGCAGCTATTGCAACTCCTTCGAGCATGTTATCGAGGAATGTCCAGCATTACTAGCTAAGATTTAGGAAAGACGAGGACATCAGTAGAACCCTCAAGTGCAACTGATATATGTTGAACCTCGCGGAGAATACCCCAGAGTCATTGTTATCACTAGAGGAGGTGTTGTAACAGGAGAAGACAGACTGACCCAAGGAAAGGCTACAGAAGACTCAGGAATCAGGAAAGCTACAGAGAAGACCCAAACTTTGATGTAAAGAAAGAAAGACATATATTTGAGGAGGCAAGAAAAGAGTTCAAAGAATACCAAGGATATTCATCAAAGACATGGCCATAAGTAAGATAATATGGAATGCCTCTGGCATTCGAATAGTTTGCTTCGCCAAAAGAAGGAAAAGAGGTAAGCAAGATCATGGAATTTTCATATACTTGCATTAAGTTGATTCAGGATGAAAGCATTGTACAAGAGCTACAAATTTTAATCAGATAGTATGAGCTAGGAAAGATAGACCCCTTGTTGAACAGGCCAGTACAGCGAATTGCTAAAAAGAGGAGGAAAAATAAGGAACTACACTTGAATGCTTAGATTGGTGAGTATGATATACACTATGTGGTCATCGACTTAGGGTCGGAGGTCAATGTCATGACGAAGAAAACTTGGGCATTGATGGGAAAATTGAAGTTGATCTATTCCCTTATCAGGCTCAGGATGGCTAATCAGCAAGTTGTCAACCCCTTTGGATGATTGGAGCATGTCCTTGTGGACATTGACGGAGTAAGAACGTTTGAAAATTTTGAGGTAATCGAGATAGTTTATGATAGTTGTCCTTACCCTACGTTGTTAGGAATTGATTGGGATTTCAATAATTCCACTGTGGTTGATTTAAAGAAAATACGCATGACGTTTGAAAGAGATTGCCTTAGGGTCATTGCACCCTTATATCCAGATGAAGGTCAGCGATACACAGAGCCCATCAAAGAAGAATACCGCACATATGAACTAGAAAACATATACAAATTAACATCCAGACAATGGGATTACATTAATCCTATGGCCGATGGAAACCTAAGCTGGCGAAGTGACAACGCATGTTCATCAGAATCAGAAGAAGCACTAGAAAAATGGCAGAATAAAATGTATGAAGTATCTACAAGAAGATGTGCTAGATTAACTAGAGAAGTTCATTGGATCGCCACAACAGTAAGTAACTTACCCACCTTTTATGGTCTGAATCCTTTAGAAACCTTTTTGTTGGACTTTGAAGAAAGTGTACCAATGCAACAAAGATTGTTGGCAATGGATGAGGCTCTAAAATCCACACCAGCAAGATGATGGGGGACACACAAAACCAACATTACAGAATGGGTACAATGTCATACCTTGATGACAACGTGGTTCTCAGCACAAGTAGAAGGCTGCGAAGTTCGGTACACAGGTCGAATATGCCCAAAGGACCATGTGAGAAGTTGTGAAGAATCCTGGAGAAACATTCCTCAAGAGAAGTGGGTGCACAAATTCATTAACACACTGGACACAACACCTATCAACTGGTACCTTCAAGCAGAGCTTCACCTCATCACTACAGATTGGGAAGGTATGACTCAGAATTTTGTAACCACCTTCTTATTTGAAAGTTAATATCCTTCAATAGATAAAGCATTGCAGATTGTAAGACATAAAGTATTCAAGGAGGCATCTAACCTCCCTTTGGAGCAATAAGAGGACGAATGGACTGCGCCTCTCCAGAAACTGCAAGGTTGTTACAACATCAATGTTGATGAAGACGATCATCCAAGAAAGGTGAACATCGCAGAAACAGAAGGCCAAAGAGATGTGGAAGGACCAGGAGTTGAGTTACCATTAATTGGACAACCAATCAATATTAAGAAGGTAAATATTGGAAAAGAACAGACACCGAAGCTTGCAAATGTTGGAGATTATTGGGATGTTGCTACTATTGACAAGATTACAGAATTATTGCATGAATATCAGGACTTGTTTCCAACCAAGTTCATTGATATGAAGGGAATTAAAGGGCTTATGGGAAAGATGAGGATCCCTTTGAAACCAGATGCAATACCAGTCAAACAGAGACCCTACAGACTAAACCCTAAATATAAGGAAAAAGTGAAGATTGAGCTCGACAGAATGCTAGAAGCAGGGATTATAGAACCTGTGGAAGAATCAGAATGGATTAGCCCTATGGTGGGGAAAGACAAGAAGACATGAGAGATCAGGATCTGTGTAGATCTCAGGAAGTTGAATGATGCATGTTTGCATGACCTCTTCCCTACACCATTCACTGACGAAGTGTTAGATAATGTGGGAGGCCATGAGGTATACTCTTTTACAGATGGATTAATGGGATACCATCGGATCTAGATTGCCAAGGAATATCACCATAAGACCACATTTGCAAAATAATGGGGGTCCTATCAGTATACAGTGATTCCATTTGGATTGAAGAATGCCCCAGACATATTTTCCAGGGTGGTGGTCGAAGCATTCAAGGAGTTTCTACATAAATTTCTAGAATCATATTTTGATGATTGGACTGTTTCTATTTTATTGAAAAATCATATTGAATGTCTAAGGCTAATGTTGGAAAAATGCAGGCAGTGTCAAATTTCCTTGAATCTGAAGAAATGCATATTCTTTTCACCATTTGGAGTGTTTTTAGGTCGTATTGTATGCAAGCAAGGATTGTTGGTCGATCCATCTAAAATTGTCATTATAGTTGATCTACCACCTCCTACTTTAGTAAAACAACTACGCATTGTGCTGGGACATACTGGATACTACATGAAGTTCATTAAAGGATATGCCCATATTACAGCACCCATGGAGAATCTTTTGAAGAAAGACTATCATTTAGTTGGACAGAAGAGTGTCAGCAGAGCTTCAACACATTGAAAGAGAAAATGGTTACTACGCCTATTCTGGTTTTTCCAGATTGGAGCAAGGAGTTTCATGTGCATGTCGATGCATATTCTATTTATTTAGGAGCAGTTTTAGCACAACCCGGGGAAGGAGATATTTACCATCCATTAGACTTTTCCAGGAGGAGGTTATCAACTGCTAAGATCAATTACACCACTACCGAGCGAGAGGGGTTAGCCATGGTGTATGCGCTGCAGAAATTTCACCACTACTTGTTGGGAGGACACTTTAAAATGTTTATTGATCACTCCACGCTGAAATACCTAGTAAACAAGCCAGTGTTGGGGGGGCGAATATGCAGATGGCTTCTGCTATTTCAATAATATGACTTTGAGATCATAGTAAAGCCAGGAAGAATGAACAAAGGTCCTGACCACTTGTCGAGGTTGGAACATGGAGAAGAGCCCACTAGTTTGAAGGATACACTATTGGACGCACAATCGCTAGCCATTAGAAATATTGATGACCACTTCGTAGAAATAGTCCAGTTCCTATCAACAGGAATGGCACCTAGTGAGTATACAATTCCCTAGAAGAAATAGCTAGTAGTGCACGCTGCAGACTTTTCACTTATATCTGAACATATTTACAAGATGGGACTCGATGAGATATTGAGAATATGTGTTATGTAGGAAGAACGATTGATGATCCTCATGGAATCTCATGAAGGCATCGCAGGAGTAAAATACGTAGGGAAAGAAACCGCGCAGAAGGTGCTTAGAGATGGCCTTTGGTGGCCTACCTTACACAGGGATGCTAAAGACTATTACAAAGCCTGCAATGTATGCCAAAGAGTTGGGAAACCATCCAGAAGAGATGAAATTCCATTAGCACCACAGTTGACCCTACAAGCATTTGAGAAATGGGCCATCGACTTCGTGGGACCTATAAACCCACTAGGAAATCGCATAGGAGCAAGGTACATAATTACAGCAACAGAGTACTTGACCAGATGGGTTGAAGCAAGATCACTTAAGGACTGTAGTGCAACTACAGTTGTGCACTTCATATTTGTTGACATCATAACCAGGTTTGGATGCCCAAATATCTTTATGAGTGATCAAGGCACACATTTCATAAATAAGACTGTTGAAGCCTTGACTGAATAATTTGTAGTCCACCATCAAAAGAGAACACCTTACCATCCACAAGAAAATGGGACCGTTGAAGCATTCAACAAGATCTTGGAGACAACACTAATGACGATTTACAATGTGAACAAGGATGATTGGGATTTAAGAGTACCAGCAGTACTATGGGCCTATAGAACCACTTGCAAAAAACTAACAATCCATACCCCTTTCAAGTTGGTTTATGGTCTCGAAGTTGTTGTCCCAATGGAATACCTAGTACCAAGCTTAAGAATTGTTTCCTTTACAGATATGGATGACGCTGGCATTTTTCAATAGAGACTCGCGTAGTTGGTCGAACTCGAAGAAGACAGATTTATTGCAGGATTCCATCAGCAAGTACAGAAGGAAAGAGAGAAGGCCTATCATGACAGACACATAAAGAAGAAGGCATTTAAAGAAGGTGATATAGTACTAGTATATGACAATAAGTTCATAAAACATCCTGGGAAGTTAAGAACGCATTGGCTCGGGCCATATGAGATCACCTATGTTACAGAAGGAGAAGCTGCGCAGTTGAATACTTTCAAGGGAGAGTGGAAGGAAGTATTAGTGAATGGGAGGCGGTTGAAATTGTATTATGACAACCCGTTGCCCCGCAAATCTAAGTAAAAGCATAAGGAAAAGGTTCTAGGTACCAGGTGTAGTTGAAACTGGGTACCAGACACAGAAAAGACAGCTTGCACAAGGAAGGAAGGAGACGAGGCATAGAGCAGAAAGCAAAGGTTGCACTGTGTTGTCTGAAGTCGAAGTAAAATAGAAAGGTCAGTCTGAAGTGCCTCAGGATGAGTCACAAGTGAGTGTTGGGGGCCTGTTGGCCCTTGGTTATGGAAATAAGTGAAGATCAAGGAAGAAAAGGCAAAATGTAAACTACGTGGAAGACACAGTGACTGTTACTGGGTCGAAGTGAGCAAAAGAGCAGAAAAGAGGGAGCGAAGTAAAAGGAAGCAAGTCATTGGATGAGGGTATCGATGATGATAGATAAGAAAGAAAGAAGGATTGTGGACAACTCAGCAAGTGGAAAAAACCACCATTGGATACTTTGGAGCACCGCGCGGAAAGGAAGGAAAGACAGGTTGGTGAAGCCCTGAAAATGTGGGTCAAGTTGACCTAGGGTTTTAGACACCTAGGGTTTTGGTATCTAGGGTTTTGACACCTAGGTTTCAGCCTAAGGATGTCGGTGAGTGATTGTAATGTATAAATGGAGGTCAAGAGGACCTAGGATGGATTGTTGTCATTGTTGTTACTATTGTTGGTGTTGTCATTGTTGTTGTGTGATCGAGTGAGTAACATTGTGGGAGAGAGAAGTGTTGAGTACGAGAGCCTTTTGTGTTGTAAGATCTTCATCTGGGTGCGAAGATCAACCTTGTAGCTGGGTGCGCAGGGAGGGGAGAGATAGAGAGAAGAAGAAAGAAGATCTGGTAGCTAAGAGAATATACAAGAACTGTATGCTTCATCTTAGTATATTATAAAGCACAGTTCTGTGGGTGTATCCCTAGAGAGAGGGTGAACCACGTATATTTTGTCTTGTGTGTGTGATTGATGTTATGTTCTTTTGCCTTGATATACTTTTATTGAATTATTATGGTAGATCTGATAGATGTGTGGAATAGATCTAATTTGATAAATGATATATGCATGTTGTATTGTTCTAGTGTTGGATCCACTTGATAGTTCCCTTGGTTGTAGACATCTATGTCTTGCAACCCCCCCATATCTGCTTCGGGTGAGATTGCATCTGCTCTGCAGGTGTAGCTAAAAGGGCCATTAGTTAAGTCTTGTTGGTGTGATCTTGGAGATGAACCCTGGGTCTGCCCCTGTGCCAACATTCGGATTTGTTATTCCATTCGTTTAATTCTCATTTGTTGTTCCTTCTTAAATATTCAATAATTTTTTGTTCCTTTCCAGTAAGTTAAATAATCATTGAGATATTGATTCATTAAGTATTTTCACATATTATATTCTTGTTTCTTAGATAAATGAATTCAGCAAATTGATTGATGTTTTTATTGATGGTGTGTTATTAATCAGATTACAATTCTGTTGAGTGAGTTATTAGTTTCATATTTTTTAATGAATGAGTAAGAAATTTGCAGTAATTTAGGTAGACTCATATTTGCTTTAGCCTAATGATCTACACGATTTAAACCTCTATGACTATCTTCATAGACTTTGCTGACATTCTTGAAAGAGAAGACGAATCCTCGGTTGATAAATTAATGTCAGACTAAGGTTTTTTTTAGGACATATTTAGAGCCAACAAAAATATTGGCCTTTGAGGCCTTGTCCTAAAACATACACTAATTCAATTTAATTATGCATCAGTAAAATATAAAAAAACATTTAATGAATTTGAAATAATCTTATGACCAAATTCAAATACCTGTGTGCCCTCCACACCGGAATTCCTCCATGCATATTCTCTATCATATGCTTTCACTATCTCTTTCCTTTATTTCACACTTACATCAATTGGCCTTCTTTTGTTCCTTAGCTCAGGAGGAATTTCCTTTATATTTTTCATTTAGTTGAAACGAAATCTCTTGCAATTTTGATTCATTTGTTTTTTTATCTTCTTTATTGACCAACGTGTCCCAAATTCAGTCTCCATGACATGGATGACTTCTTTTTGAAGGTGCATGGATATCTTTGAGAATGGAAGATGTAGATTCTCTTTGAAGCATTGAAGGCATGATTCCTTCAACCTACGCATGAACACTTTCCTAGCATCTGTCATTCTGATATTCACAGAGACAACATCATATTCTACCTTGGTTTCATATGTACCAATGCAAGATGCATAACATGCACTGGTGGTGGAAGAAATATGTGTCCCAGGAGTGGTTGGTACATTGGATGTCTATGCTCCCGGTTCCACATCCATAGAGGTTATTGTGATTGATTTTCTCCTTGATCTTTTGCATGATCCAGGAGTTGATGGGGAATCAATCAATTCCCTTTGACAGGGTTGCTTGGTTGGATTGTTTCAATGCCTTTAGTAGATCGTTCTTCCACGTATTTGGAAAGTATGGAAAATTCGATACCTTCTAGTTTCTTCACTAATTCTACTCCAATATAGAAGCCATTGCCTCTTTTAGATTCTCACTAGCATGTCCCTATACATGTACAATAAATTTCTTATTTTAAATTCAAAAACAAAAATAAAAATAAACCCTATATATAGAGAGGAAATTTCTTATTTTATAATTTTGAAATAAAAAACCAAAAAATGAAATTCAAACAAGCAATGTAAACATGTACAAATATATAAATTGAGTATGAAATACATGATCCTAAGGAGAATTTTTTTCCTCCAAACTATGGTGAATCCCTTCTCTTTGCTTCGTACATTTTTCTCCCTACCTTCTAATTGTTATAAAAAATAGTAGTGTGAAATGGATGGACAGGGGTTTGATTTCCATATTTGGTAGGAGGTGAATGACATGCACAAATTGATTTCGTGACTGCTAGAGGTCGAATCACACCCATAAATTAATTTTTTTTTAGTGAAATCCACAACAAGGGTGGAGGGGTGCGTTAACATATTTTCCCACCATCAACAGGGATCCAATCAATTAGTTATTTTATTTCATAGCCTCAAGGTATTGGCGTGGTCTTCTCCAAATCCGTGCAGAAGTTCCAAGCTCCCTCGATTTTTGATTGAGTATGAGAATGGAAAAATGGTGAATGATTTGTTTGAAAAATGGTGAATTATTTACATTCATTGCGTGGGATTTTTTTTATTTTTTCGTTTTGTTTTAATAGTCGACAATAAGTGGGCGCCATTAGCGCCAAATTTAGCATCGAGTATTGGCCAAAAATGTAATAATTTTGGGGCTCTAAATGGAGCGAAAATTGTGCCTAATTTAGCGCCTATAGATAGCAAGAGATGATTATGTTGTCTTTGTGACACCCAAAGTAAGTGTTATGTAGATAATGATTGAGAAGTCTCTCCAAAATCAATGTAAATAATTATGGACCCAATTTGCATTCTTGTACAAGATACTAGTGCCCCAAGTCTTACCTACTTCATTCAACCATGGATCATAGTATTTTGGTGGATGCAACCCCTTAAAGGTCAAGGTTGACCACAACATCTAGGTTTTCAAAGGAAAATTGATATCATAGAATTGCATTAATGGTTCAGTGCCCTACAAATTTAGTTGATGCAAAAGACATCAATGACACTAAGAAAATAAATCTCACAACCAAAGAAATTTCACTCACTCCCAAACTTGGGGGAAATATAATAACTAGTAGTGTGAGGAACATGGTGAACCCATCACTACATGGGATGAATTCACGAAGGTTATGCATGACAATTATTATCCTTTATGACACAAATGTGACCAATACATGAAGTCAAAACAACTACACCAACATTGTAATCAGTTATTTGATGAATACACATATGAACTAAATAATATTGTAGCGCATTTATTCATCAAGGAAGAGTACATAAATAGTGTTCTCAAGTACTATAGAAGACTACAACTGTACATAACTTGAAAAAATATGGAGTTCCTAATCATTCATACACATGAATATGCCTAAATATTTGTGAGAAGGATTAAGAATAAGCACAAATCCAAGAAACACCCCAACTCTTTTGATGGCCAATTAGACTAAGAGAGAAATACTCCAAAGAATGGCATAAATGCAAACAAGAAATAAACTCGTCACACTTTGGACAAAATTTCTCAATTTGATAATTCCTCAACACCTACAAAAGAAGGAAACAAAGGTCAACTCTAAGAAAGGAAATAAGAAATATAAAGTGGTGCAACACTTATAAGACATTTAACCATCATAATACACATTGATGAGTTTGTAAATATCTTTTGGTGTAACTCACAAAACAATAAAACTACGATAATTATAAGAATATTGCAACCTATGCACCTGAATTTTCCAACACCGTTCTTATCATAATGCACATAGACTCATCTCCCTCATTAAGCACAATTCAGATAGAGTAAGAAAGAGAAAATTAATTTCACAGTCAAATGGGGGTTCATTAAAAACCTCTCCATGTTATTTTTCATAACAATAATTAGAGAATTTTTATTCTCATGGCCACTACATAATGACATAAGCTAAAAACCCAAGCTCACCCACATCCTTACAAAATTGGATGGCTCCAAATCGAGAAGGAGAACTACATAACCAAGGAATGTACATTTATATCCTTGGAAAACATGAGGTAACATGTGGTCACGTCACACCTTTGAATATATACAATGATGTATTATTAGGAAACCCTACTTGTGAGAGAAACATGGGGTCTATTATCACAACCTTTGAGAATCGACATTGAGTCATTCAAGGGTATATTGTTCTATGTTTTAAGGGTAAAGTGAAAACTAAATCTCTTTGTGGTTTCAACCACATTCTTTTATAAGTTAGTCAATCACTCTTTGTGGTTGTAACAACATACTTCCACAAGTTAGTCAATAAAACATATAAATGGCTTATGTGGACTACCTAACCAATTTCGTGTATGAAGCTATCATGACTAAATCAATATCCACCACTAACACCCCAAAATTTTATTGCACTTCTTGAGATTCATAGTGGCAATTAGTAGGAATGTTCACTACATTTCAATGAGAATAGAACTAAGAAGTGATTCCTCTTAAGACCCCACTACTATTTACTATGTAGGAGGACCTCACTAGTGTTGCAAAAAAACTATATAACTTATTCTTCACTGTGGTTTTCAATTGTTCTGCCTAATATGCCCCCAACATGATACAACCTAGTTCATTATGAAATCATTCATGCTTGATCCCATTGACATTTTGAAAAAGATTATCATGGAATTTTTCTTAGATGGGGTTGTATCTTAGTGCACATTACATATATCATTATATCATTAGAGTAGGCACTCAACTAGTATATTTGAAAATTGGATTAGAATCTTACCTCCATTCTAGATATTCCATTGCTAGTTGTGCCCTCATCCAGATCTAGGGAACCTAGTGTGATGCAACACAACCACTTGGTAATGTACCATTACTAACAACCTATATGAATATCATTGACATAATTCCTATTACTCATGACATATATATTCCTAAACAAATCAAAAATCTAATTTAAATGTTGATCTCGTATATCCTTACAATCCTCCTTTGCTTGAGCAAAGAAAAACTTTGTTGGATCCTCAAATTGACATTGATCATAAGTTCAATACACTAGCTCATTTTGACCAAGCCATAGATAAAATGAATCGACACACATACACAAGGCTATATAATTATTCTACATTGTCAAATCAAGTTAGTCCCTTGCATAGTCCAAGTATTTCACATTTGAGCAAGTGAGAAAAAAAAATTGCTTTGTGGATAACACACTAAAATTTTATGCATCAACATTAACCTACATTACCTATAGGAAACAAAAATCTATTTCTAATGCAATGGAGACCATTTCTACCTAGGGAAAGGGACTCTTGTGTTGGATTACTGAGAGGGGGGGTGAATCAGTAATAGAGAAATTTAATCCTTTTTCACCATAAAATGCAAGTGTTATATCAATATAGTATTATCATCCAATAGTTGCAGAGTAAATAAAAAATGAACAAATGAGAAATCACACACATACACAGTACACCAGTTTTTAACGTGGAAATCCAAAGTAGAAGAAAACCACAGAATGTTTTTTCTTATATGTCTTTAAGAATTACATTCATTGGAAGCACCAACTTCCTTTGTTTTCCAACTACAACTGGAAGGAGGCTCCAACCCCCTAGTTTCTCAGGCTACAACCTGAGGGAAGCTCCAACTCCCCAATTCTCTAGCTACAACCAGAAGGAGGCTACGACCCCCTATGTTCTTCGGCTACAACCGAAAGGTGGCTACAACCACCTTTCCTTTCCCCATCCAACTGCCCTGACATAGAAGTAGAATGATGGAACCACCATCACACTATCACTATGAGATATATTGTCGTAAACCTGTACCAATCAACCTGTACCAATCAACCTACACCAAACAACCTATACCAATAACCTGAACCATGCATCAACCATTCATCAACATGTACCTCAACCTGTAATCAACATGTACCATAAACAAGTGCATCAACCATGCACCAATCTGTACCAAACAACCTGTAATCAACCTGTACCATAAAAAAGTGCATCAATCATGCACCAACCTATACCTCAACCTATATCATGAAAAAGTGCATCAACCATGCACCAAACCTGTACAAATAACATGTCATGACAACATGTCCATACAACCTATCACAACAACCTGTCTCATCAATATTATCAACCAAATCATATCTACTCACCAAGATCAATCACCAAGACAACTCTCAAATATGTGCATCAACCAAGCATAACACAACAACTCATAATCATCACCAAGATCAATATGTGCTTCTAATAATATACCAATACAAGTATGCTACATCATCAATAAACCATGTGTCAACAATACTAATAACAAGTGCCTCCAACCATGTACCAAGTATGTACCAATCATGTATCAACTACTTATAAACTATTACTCATCAATATGTACCAACATCATCAACTATACACCTCATGTATGTGTCAACTCATCAACTACTTGTCTTAACCATGTACCCAACATGTACCTCAACCAAAAGCCCTCATCAATTTCATCATCCAAATCTGATTTGTAAATATGTAATAGACCTGGTGTATATGATCACATACCTACAAACCTTCCTTAAATTTAACAACAAGAGACTATCATTTTCATCAAACTTTACTTTAGTCTCACATGACTAGTTTTGGATTAGTCAACAACCCTAACTTGAAATAATCATAACTATGTACCTATAATGAATAAAGATATGAAAAAAGTACATAATTTTCTTCAATGTGTTATATGCAATTCCTCCAGGTGTCACTACTTGGAACCTCTCAGAAAAGGAGTTATATCAAAAATGGCATAACTTGTTGAATTTTGGCTTATTCTAGTGAGCAAACTTGTAGAGCGTGCCCCACACGAAATATTTGGTTTATGGATCTAAAAATTGTACACAGAATACTACAGACTATACTCTAACCAACACATTTTTTCTTACTAAATTTGGATCTGTTATGAAGAAGTTATGGCGTTTTTACCTGAAACACTTGTTTTAGACTAGTTTCAGGACTAGCCACAAACCCTATTTTCCACGGAGTTTAACTCAAAAACTACAACGACCCACAAGCTAAAATTTGTACCACATCTACTTGGATATGTTTCCTCAATGGCCTCCCAATTTCATGGTCTGAATCATTCTAAAAAAAAAAAAATTACGAAAATGGTGAGATGACCTATAAATAACATACCTTAGAAAGCAACATCAAAAGAATTTATCCTCCCTTAAATTTCGCCCTTCTTTACTTCACCTTCCCTCTAAAATTCGGCTTAGATATCCTTTGGTTACCTCGGTCACCTATAGATATTCAATATTCTCAAGTGTTATTAAAATGAGAGATCCTTGCCTCTTATTTATACTTTCATGTAGCTTCCTCAAGGGGTTACCTTTTAACCATCTTAACCCACTTTCCTTATTTTAGGGCTAACCCACTTGTCCACTTAGTAATTTCTCCATTAAATTTATTATCTAAATAATTTCTTTTGTATTCACTTTGACTTATAGTACACTCATCACTTCACTTTATTATTTACCTTCTAAAATCTCTTAAACCACTTTGACCTTTTGGGGCTTCTAGATGATTCATGAGGGTTATCCAACTTCACATGGCCATAACTCTCTAACCCTGAGGAGTTATGTGACGTTCCACATACCACCAGAAATGGAATGACATGTACTATCCATATAGAATAGTCTTACCTAAAAATCTATCAAAAATCATACCATTATCCATCAAACAAACTTGGGTCCATTACCCAAACCTAGGTTCTCCAATTTCACATGTCCATAACTCTCTAACCATGAGGAGTTATGTGACATTCCACATACCACCAGAAATGCAATGACATGTAATACCCATATAGAATATTTTTACCTTTAAATATATTAAAACTCATACCATTATACATCAAACAAACTTGGGTCCATTACCCAAACCTTTGTTCTACCAGACTTTATCCAAGGGTTGAAATCAATCACTAAGGGTTGACATAAATATACAATATGCCTCTCCAATGGTTGACATCAATGACAACCAACAATCCATATCAATTTTCCATCAACCTAAGCCAATTGTGTGACAATATCCCCCTTTGGCATTGATGGAAACACCGACATTGATGGCAACACTTAGTCATGATAGCATTCATGCTTATACTCCTCATCAATGTTTCTATCTCTCCCCCTTTGAAATCAATGGAAAAGGGTATCTCTCTTTGGGGATGCTCCCCTTGACTGAACTCTCCTTGGGTTGATCCCCCTGTCTACATGCATATGTGCTCTCTCTCCAAGCATTTCTATCCTGCATATGATAAATCGCTCCCCCTTTTTCATCAATGGAAAAGTTATCTTTCCATTCGGGGCTGCTCCCCCTAACTGAATTGTCCTTGGGGATACTCCCCCTGACCGAACTCTTCCTGAAATTGATCCCCCAACCTGAATTTTCCTCTTTATGGTGCTTCCTCATGTAAATCTAAGACATATAAGATAAGCATTCAAAAGCATTCATTTTGGAGTAGAAATTACTCTGAGTCTCTGGCGAAAATACTCAAAGGCTTCCCTTGGAAGAGGTTTTTTAAAGATGTATGCCACTTGCTATTTTGTGCCCACATATTCAACTATGATTTTCTTCTCTGCAACATGTTCTCGTCGAAAGTGATACTTTATTGGAATGTGCTTCTTCTTGGAGTGCATCATCGGGTTCTTTGAGATATTGATGGTGCTTGTATTATCACAATATATTGGAATGGGATCATCATACTCAACATGTATATCTGTCATATTTTGTTTCATCCATAGAACCTGAATACAACATCATGTTGCTGCAATATAATCTGCTTTGGTGGTAGATAAAGATATTGATGATTATTTTTTTCTTATCCAAGATACTAAACACTCACCTAATAAGAACGTTGTTCCACTAGTGCTTTGTCGGTCATCAATGCAACATGCCCAATCTGCATCTGTGTAGGCAATAAGTGATAGATCCTTTCCTTTTGGATACCATAATCCAAAATCTTATGTTCCTTTGAGATATCTAAAAATCATCTTTACTGCTAAGACATGTGATTCCTTTGGTGTTGCTTGAAATCAAGCCACTTGTCCAACTGCCTTGATGTAGAGGTTGTTGTATGTGCTTCCTTTCCATAGTTCGTAAGGATTTGTCATTGTTGTTTATGAGTGTTACTCTATTTTGAATGTGAATTTTTGTATGCATTGCATGTGTCAAAAAAATATCTGTCAATTTGGAATCCATTAGCATTGTTCGAGCCATTTACTGTGTAATTTGTTGGCAAATGTTTAACAGGTAGCATATGCTTGTCATTGATGGCAAGTACAACAGTGAAGATGGCATGAGTATAGGAAGAATGTAACAGACAGGCATCAGAAGTAGTTTGGGAAGACACTGCAGAGGATGGTTGGCATGCTTTATAGGCAGTATGCGCTTGTCATTGATGGCAGGATCAGAGTGTGCATCGATGGAAAAACAGGAACAAAGTAAGCTTAGGAGGAATTAGCGCAGAGTCGAATGCAGTGTGTAGGTGTGCACCAGGGATGAGGTTAACTCGTGGCTAAAGCTCAAGGGAGTTAGCATACTTAGGATCACAAGCGGATCAAAGGTCGAGGCCTTTGACACTTATAAATTCTCCCAAGTAAGGAGGATGCGTAAGATCGAGAGGAGAAGCGTCAGTGATCGTTGGATCCCATCCTAAATTCCTGATGGCTGTCAAATTTGAATGTAGACAAGAAGAGTGCACTGAAGAGGAGGATAGATCTCAGGCGTTAGATCCAAGTGCGGGATCCGACCACCATTGGGTCGAGGAGAACTTGCACGTTCCTTAAAGTGAAAGGAGTAGAGGGCTCACAAAATCCCGAAAGAAGGAGGACCGTCCATCTTCGGGCAGGAAATGTGGAAACAGATCAACATTTCACTGACTGGAGAGTCAAAGGAATGAGGTTCCCTAACTTCTTGAAATCGCGATATGCAAAATCGCAACTTAATCACAGCCATTGAATCAAGATAGAATATGGACCGTTGATCCAAGTCCCTTTTGAGGTTTTGAGGATTGAGGGTTGAAGATGTCAAAGAATATTACCCGATATCGTGATATGTGAAATTGCAACGTAGTTGCAACCGTCAAATCAAGATGTGATCTGGACCATTGATACGACTTCTTTACGGAGTTTCGTGGATCGAGATTTGGAAGTGACAAGAACATTCACCACAGGAATGTCGAAATCGTGATATGTGAAATCGCGAAATGATCTGAACCGTCAGATCAAGTGTTGATCGGGACCGTTGAT
This sequence comes from Picea engelmannii, assembly GCA_009831015.1. NCBI lineage: Eukaryota > Viridiplantae > Streptophyta > Pinopsida > Pinales > Pinaceae > Picea > Picea engelmannii. The sequence goes on along the minus strand of ML782139.1, from coordinate 425,784 downwards.
CCCACACCATTTCGGGGTGTCGAGGATCGCGACTTGGAGAGTCGAGATGCCTCATTTCCAGACTCACGAAATACAAAATCGCGAAAGCGCCTTATGCATAAGGCTATGGTCACAGCCCTTGGTCACATCAGCGAGAGATGGAGGAAAGAGCTAGAGCAACCAAGCTCGTTTTCGGGGATCGCGACTGGGGATGTTGAGACACATGGTCACACGAATGTTGAATTGTCGAATGCTGAAATGTTGAAATAAATGAAAGATCCCATGGAATCAATCAAATGGTGCAGGTGAATTTGAACAAGATCAGAGGGCTACTGTAGCTCAACACAGTGTAACTGCCAAAAACCACTAATGGTTTCTGCCAGAGGACTCGAAGACACTTCGGTGTGATCACCAGAGGAGATGAAGAGTCTCTAAGATTCACCGAGTCAAGAAAGACGATTCCTAGATGGATTGACAGATGGATGATCGTTGAAGTCTGTAACTGAAACAGAAGGCATAAGCTCGACTGTGCCAAAGAAGACGAGGAGTCTCAACTGCCAGAGAGGTTGAGAAATCTCAGTAGAACACCCAGTGATGCTGGACGCATGGTGGAAAATGACCAGAGAAGCTGAAGAGTCACGATGATGATCAGACATAGCACTCAAGTCGCGGAGGAATTTGGCACGGAGTGTGCATGCAAAGGCATTGCGAATATTGCATGCACAAGGAGCACAGGTACTATAAGAATGATGAACAAAGAAGAGATGGGGGTTGTTGTCGTGGTGGAGGATTCAAGTGTGAGAAAGGAGGAAAAGCGCAGAGGTAGAGATGCATGATAGAGGAAGGTTGCATCAAAGGGATATGGTGCAGAGAGTATAAAAGGCATAAGAACAGAAAGTGCAAGGGGCGTGCAGAAGACATTGATGCAGACAAGGAAGAGCAACGTAACAGAACAACAATCGGGCTGGTAAGCCATTGAATAATTTTATATCGCTGTAATAAGTTTCAGTAACAAAGAATTTATTATTCAGGGTGGTTGGGAGGTGCTAGGGAGGACTGGTGTCCTCAAATGTTCAAGTGGGTGCTTGAACACAGGGAGTTGGTGCATCCTTCTAGTTGGTGCTAGAGAAACCAGGGAGTTGGTGCTAGAGAAACCAGGGAGTTGGTGTATCCTTCTAGTTGGTGCTAGAGAAACCAGGGGGTTGGTGCTTCCTTCTAGTGGGTGCTAGAGAAAATAGAGATTCGGTGCTCTCATCAAGTTGCAACTTGCAAAAACAAAGGTTGTAGCCTCACAATGAGTTGGTGCTCATATGTATGATAATGTAAAGAATGTAGATAATACTTATCATATAAAGAAAAGGAGGTTTTTACCCTGTATGGGTTTCCTCAGGAATTATCTGTCTCTGTCTTTCTCATATATGTGACTGATGTTGAATGTGCCTTTGTTTATTTCTCTGCATTATTGTGATCATCATTGAGTGCCTTGTAAATATTTTAAAAGAAGCATAATTGTTTAAGCACACTGACAACTGATTCACCCCCCCCCCTCTCAGTTGTCCATAAATTGGTATCAGAGCTGGCCCCTTTTATCTAAGGGTAGATCCTAGAGCTTAAACATGTCAATCCATGAAGGAAATTCAACCAATAAGGCCCCTCTGTTCAATGGAACAAACTTTGCCTTCTGGAAAGTTAGAATGAGAACCTACATAATGGATTTAGGT
>ML782139.1:395328-410474 GCA_009831015.1 Picea engelmannii | reverse complement strand
AGCTTTGTCCGCTCCGATATGGGATGTACACCCTCACCAAGTTTGTAGGGGGAAATGCCTTTGAGCTCAGCATTCCACCATTCCTTGGTCTGCACCCAGTGTTCAATGTGGACTGCCTTCGGCCCTACTTTACACCTCTACTAGACACATCCGACATGGCAGAACAACTCACACCAGCAGAGTTAAATCCAGACTACATGGAACAAGCCAGAACTGATCAGATCATGGATACACATATCAAGCACACCCGAAAACAAAGGATACCACTATATCGAGTTGTCAAAGCAGGCCAACTCCTTCACCAAGGCAAATGGCTCACTAGGGACCAAGTTCAGTAGAAGTTTCCTCATCTCATGGAGGAACTCAATGCAATGGGGACCATTTCTTCCTAAGGGGGGAGGAATGATCCAGGTGGATATTGGTGGCCACCCACCTATTCCACTTGGACCCCCACCATTGCTTCTTTCAGTTTTTTACTATTTTTAGCAGTTTTTCAGGTCCTGAACTTCCGGAGTCGTTTTGAGGCCTTAAACAACGTTTTTTGGGAAAACAGGGAGCAACTTGGTTTTTAGATTATGTTGCTCACCCAAAAGTTGTATTCCTCGGATAGATCTTTCTAACAAGGTATAGAACACGTCAAACGGAGATCGTATGCCAAAGTTACGTCCTCGGGAAGTTGATGTACCAACTTACCCAAACGGGGCCCATAGTCTTGGCATTTCATCTCCTATGGTTAGGTCTTTGGATGTTTAGGGTTTTCCATTGTTTCTCAATAATAATAGGCCTTCTAGCCTCATTGTAACACAGTTTAGAGGCTAGTATCCTCCACATCTCTTCTCAGAGATAAGCTACCAGCGCCCTAGCTAGTTTATTTCCATTCTGTCTGTAAGCATATTTCAGTCATTGGTTATTAATGAAATGAAGTCTTATTTCCGTTGCAGCTCTATGTTTATGTGTATTTCTGTATTTCATTGTGTTCCTACATAAATACGGATCAATCCCTAAGTTGTCTTATCAATATTTTGAAAGTGGGATTACTAGGATGAGTGTTGTTGGTTTTTATTTTTTTTTAAATGAGAGAAAGAAACTCTGAGTAAAGGTATGCAGGGATGCACTACTCAGTTTTATGCCACCATAAAATGGTCATCAAATCTTTAAAAGTTAGGTATTGTCATCCTCCTCACTGCCAACATACTTTGAGATAAAAATGTAGGATGACACAGTGAATAAGGGAGGCTAATGCATGGATCTTGTGAACATAGAATAATTCACTAATAAATACAAGGAAAACACAGCACTGGGACAGGGGATCCATAGCATAGTTTTGGCAGTGATTTTTGTAGCGCAGTGTGGACACAAGAGCCAAGTGGATGAATGGGAATTCGATATTCTGAAGCAAAATGGCTTGACATTAGTATAGGAGAAATTCAGTTGGAAACTGGATATGGAGCCTGTGGAAGAAGAGCTACATATGCAAATGTGTGAGAAGAGATACAGTCAGCAACGCCAAGTGCTACCAAAAGATGAGGTGGGGGTATCTTAACACTTTTCCATGCAACTGAAAATACTAAAGAAATACCTAGAGGTTGTGGTTGATGATGGAAGATCTGCAGCAAGCTATGGAACTACTACATCCACCTCAGCCTCCAATTCATCTCTAATAGTCGATCTCGTAGCGCAAACTACAGCTTTGTTTGAACTAGTGATTTCAGCAGTGTCGAGCTTAGGATGAAAATTTCAAATTGATAAACAGTTAGCAAGCTCATAAATGACCAAATCTCAATATTCTTTTTTAAAGACAAGGGCACTAAAAACAATGGAAGATATGACATCAATTGATGATGTTGAATTATGGTAAAGGAGCATAGGACAAAGGTGCGCTACGGAAACTCCTAGTGAGTTGGAAAAACCCTTTTCAAAATTTGATTTGACCCCCTTAACGGACATACGGACAGCATGGAAAGGATAAAGAGCATGAGTGGATGGAGTGACTTGTCAGGTTGTTAGGATCATGGGGTCGATAATGCTTGGTGTGAATTCAAAAGGTGAGTCAAAGACATAAACCATAAAATGAACCTAGGCTAAAATCATATGTGTGGGCCAAAAATGTGAGCCAAAACCTAAGTCTTTATTTGTTTAAACTAACCTAAGAAAATCACAAAGAGAAAAATAAAGAAAACCTAAAGAATAAAGGATAAAAATTAAAACCTAAGGGATAAAAGACCCATGACAACTTCATTTGATAACATAATCCATCAAACTGTACTTCTACTAATTGACTGCTATGGATCTGTCTTCTCAAACTCTACAAGTTGCTAAAAGGATGGTTCTTTGCTTTGTCGCAGTTATTGCATAGACTCCCCATGTCTAATATTCGTATTACCTGGGAGTCTCTAAGTTGGACGACTCATAAAAATTCCTGCTCTGATGTGTATTCATCATCATCTTCATTGGTAGATTCATCATCTCTCTGAGCTCTGACTTCTTTCTTTCTATCTATTGATTCGTCTTTCACTACAATGTCTGAAAGTACAATCTCTTGAACCTGTTCCTTATTTACATGTCCTTCTTTTCTTTCAGTTATTTTCCAAACCTTTATGTATCTGACATCTTTATTTTTCTCTGTAGAATTTTCTTCATCTCGTTTTATTTCCAATCTTGCTATCTCTGGGACCTGGTCTTTGTTCACATGTTCTTCGTGTTTTCTTAACCATACTTTCTTATATCTAATATCAGTGTTCTCTTTCATGGAAGTATCGATCATGCTTATACAATCACTAGCTATGTGTCCATAGTTATGACATTTGTAACATTCAATGTTACATGGGGCCACATATGCACTTCTTGCTTGAACATTTATTTTATAATCCCTGCAATCTGCAACCTTATGTCCAAAATTAGTACAATAAAAACAATGACCATAAAATAAATTTGCATACCTGGGAGTGAATGATCTTCTTTATGGTGTAGTCCTTCTCAATTTCTAACTTGACTGATCATGATCATGATTGAAGTTTCTTTGTGGCTTGAACATGAATGGTCTTCTTGAAGATGTATCTTCAATAGTTTTCTTAGATTTTGGTTTTTGACCATGCTTCCTTCCTTTGAGTACTTTTGCATAACTCTTTATATTTTCTTCATTCTTCTTTTCTAGCAACCTTGAGTGCTTCTGTTCATTCTCTATAACTGATGTGGATGTTTTTGTCTCTTCAACATTCTGGTTGAGCTTTACGATTTTACTTCTCAGTGTGACAACTTCTTCTTCAAGATTCTCAACCTCTTCTTCTTTCTTCATTATCTGAGACTTTATGACTTCTCTATTCTTTTTGCTTCTTCAAGATGAATTTTTAATGTGATTATTTATTCTTCAAGTCCTTTCTCTTCTTCACCAAACTCTGCCTCAAGCTAGTTTAGATAATTAGTTATTTCCTTAAGATGATCTGTCAATATCTTCTCTCTCATTTCTGCTTCTTCCTTCTGTGCTTCTATGTTGGCTTCCAAATACTGCTTTTGATATTCAAGATTTTCTTCAATATTTCTAGCTTCTTCTAGCTGAGTTCTTAAGTTCTCGATGACCTGTTGGGCTTCTTCAAAAATGTGAACACTTTACTTTTGTTAAATCAATTCTTTCTTGAGTGAATTGTTTTCTTCTCTTAGTTCATCTAAAGCACTAATCGATTTTGCTTCATAATTGTCTTCCTTTTCAATTATTTTTTCTGTCTCATTTCCTTCATCTCATTCTATTTCAAGATTTCCACATTTTTCACAATTAAATCAAAACAAAATACCTTTGGTGATTATGTACTCTTCATCTTTTGAATATGTTTGACATGGTGAACATAATTCTTCTTGATCTGTATCTGCATCTTCTTTGGAATTTTCTGAATCTGCAATGGGTGAATAATATATGTCATGTAACTTATCCCAAAGTTATTTGGCTAATGAAAATTTACCAACCTTTTCTCTTACCGGATTAGGTAATCCTTCCCAGATGAAATCCATTGCTATTTTTTTATTCTTCTTCAATTCCTTCTTGGATACAGTCTTTTCCCTTTTTTAACTATCATATCATGTAACAACTGATAGCCAAATATAATGTCCCTATGTCTGTAAAAATACTTTCATCCTCTTCCTCAACATCGCATACTTAAAACCATTCTGACCATTAAACATTGGTACTAAATAATCAAAATAATCCATGATCTCCTTCTAGTGGTTAAACTATTTCCTGAAGAAACTGGCTCTGATACCAATTGTTGGATTACTGAGAGGGGGGTTGAATCATTAATAGAGAAATTTAATCCTTTTTCACCATAAAATGAAAGTTTTATATAAATGTAGCATTATCATCCAATAGTTGCAGAGTAAATAAACAATGAAAAAATGAGCAATCACACACATACACAATACACCAGTGTTTTACGTGGAAACCCAAAGCAGGAGAAAACCACGGGATGTTTTTTCTTATATGTCTTTAAGAATTACATTCATTATAAGCACCAACTTCCTTTGTTTTCCCAACTGCAACTGGAAGGAGGCTCCAAACCCCCAGTTTCTCAGGCTACAACCTAAGAGAAGCTCCAAATCCCCAATTCTTCGGCTAAACCAGAAGGAGGATACAACCCCCAATGTTCTCCGGCTACAACTCGAAGGTGGATACAACCACCTTTCCTTTCCCCGTCCAACTGCCCTGACGTAGAAGTAGAATGATGGAACCACTGTCACAATATCACTATGAGATAAACTGCTATAAACATGTACCAATCAACCTACACCAAACAACCTGTATCAATAACTTGAACCATGCATCAACCTGTACCTCAACCTGTAATCAACATGTACCATAAACAAGTGCATCAACCTTGCACCAACCTGTAATCAACCTGTACCATAAACAAGTGCATTAACCATGCACCAACCTATACCTCAACATGTACCATGAAAAATTGCATGAACCATGCACCAAACATGTACAAATAACATGTCACAGCAACTTGTCCAAACAACCTATCACAAAAACATGTCTCATCAATATTATCAACCAAATCAGATTTACTCACCAAGATCAATCACCAAGACAACTCTCAAATATGTGCATCAACCAAGCATGACACAACAACTCATAATCATCACCAAGATCAATATATGCTTCTAATAATATACCAATACAATTATGCTACATCATCCATAAACCATGTGTCAACAATACTACTAACAAGTTCCTCCAACCATGTACCAAGTATGTACCAATCATGTATCAACTACTCATCAACTATGAATCATCAAGATGTACCAAAATCATCAACTATACACCTCATGTATGTGCCAACTCATCAACTACTTGTCTCAACCATGTACCCAACATGTACCTCAACCAAAATCCCTCATCAATTTCATCATCCAAATATGATTTGTAATTATGTAATAGACCTATTGTGTATGATCACATACCTGCAAACCTTCCTTAACTTTAACAACAAGAGACTAGAATTTTCATCAAACTTTACTTTAGTCTCACATGACTAGTTTTGGATTAGTCAACAACCCTAACTTGAAATAATCATAACTATGTACCTATAATGAATAAATATATAAAAATAGTACACAATGTTCTTCAGTGTGTTTCATGCAATTCCTTCAGGTGTCACTACCTGGAACCTCTCAGAAAAGGAGTTATAGAAAAAATGGCATACCTTGTTGAATTTTTCCTTATTCTAGAGAGAGAACTTGTAGAGCGTGCCCCGCACGGAATATTTTTTGTATGGATCTGAAAGTTGTAAACAAAATACTACAGAGTGTACTCTAACCAACACAGTTTTTCTTACTGAATTTGGATCTGTTATGACTAAGTTATGACTTTTTTACCCGAAACACTTGTTTTAGACTAGTTTCAGGACTAGCCACAAACCCTATTTTCCACGGAGTGTAACTTGGATACTTGGATATGTTTCCTCAATGGCCTCCCAATTTCACGGTTTGAATCATTCTATAAAAAAAAATATTACGAAAATGGTGAGATAACCTGTAAATAACATACCTTAGAAAGCATCATCAAAAGAATTTATCCGCCCTTGAATTTTGGCCTTCTTTATTTCACCTTCCCTCTGAAATTTGGCTAATATATCCTTTAGTTACCTCAGTCACCTGTATATATTCAATATTCTCAAGTTTGATTAAAATGAGAGAGCCTTGCCTCTTATTTATACTTTCATGTAGCTTCCTCAAGGGGTTACCTTTTAACCATCTTAACCCACTTTCCTTATTTTAGGGATAACCCACTTCTAACCACTTGTCCACTTAGTAATTTCTCCATTAACTTTATTATTTAAATAATTTATTTTGTATTCACTTTGAATTCTATTACACTCATCACTTCACTATATTATTTACCTTCTAAAATCTCTTAAACCACTTTGACCTTTTAGAGCTTCTAGATGACTCATGAGGGTTCTCCAACTTCACATGGCCATTACTCTCTAACCGTGAGGATTTATGTGACGTTCCACATACCACCGGAAATGGAATGACATGTAATATCCATATATAATAGTATTATCTACAAATATATCAAAACTAATACCATTATCCATCAAACAAACTTGAGTCCATTACCCAAACCTGGGTTCTCCAACTTCACATGGCCATAACTCTCTAACCGTGAGGAGTTATGTGATGTTACACATACCACCGGAAATGGAATGACATGTACTACCCATATAGAATAGTCTTACCTTAAAATATATTAAAACTCATACCATTATACATCAAACAAACTTGGGCCCATTACCCAAACCTTTGTGCTACTGGACTTTATCCAAGGGTTGACATCAATCACTAAGGGTTGACATCAATATAAAATATCACTCTCCAATGGTTGACATCAATGACAACCAAAAATCCATACCAAATGTCCATCAACCTAAGCTAACTGTCTGACATATTGATCCATGCATTGACCTAATTCTTGTTCACGAAAGATATTCGTAATATCTAAATGCGATTAAATGAGTACTTGCAACAATATTTGTCACAAGTTTTTTGTATTCCTTGTCGTGACCATGTCAACTATGACCCACACCTAATCTAAAATATGTGATTGATCCTTATTCAACAAGTCATATATGTGGCATCACCAACAGATCAACATGTAGTATGTTATTGTTCCAACTTAACTCCAAATTCCTTGACAGCGTCAATGGGATATCATAGTAGACCGAGGTGACGTGTCCACTAGCTCTAATGATTAAAGTTGATTGTATTATCATCATTAAGGCCCCTAAAAACTATAATATTCTCAAAAACACTAAGAGTTTTCTATTCCTTTTGTTAGCATGGAAATTATCTTATTGATAGTAGATGTACACTATAAATATATAATTCTAATCATTGTAAATCATCATTAAATTGTACATTGTTAAACAAACTTTTGCAATTATATGTTTTATGTTATAAATCTCTATCGTAGTTTCATTATATCTAGAGACACAAAAAGTTCATGGCATTGCTTCGATCCTTGCTATTTATTGTAGCTCATCCATTTATATTGGAATATATGTATATTTAATCCAAATATGGGTCACATTGTGTTTTATCTCTTTTGGCCCTATTATCTCTTTGTTCCTTTACTAATTTACATCACACTTTATCCCTTAAGTATCATAACTCTACAAACCCATTCAATACACTTATGCAAAATCAATACACTTGTGCATTCCTTATTTCTTTGGCATGGTTGAGTTTCTATCTATAAAGGCTCATTGTCCATTGTGACCTACTTAGAGGATATTTTTCATGAATCACATAGAACATCTTTCAACATATATTATTTGCAACAAAAACATTCTAGGGATTCAAATATGCCCTAATAATGCTAAACTACAAACGTAAACATAATTTTTTTAGAGGGAGTTGTGATCTCTAACCTACAACTTACATAATGAAAATTGGATGGTTTGACAATAGGAACATGGTTCATGAGGATATATACATGGTCATAGGAGGAAACAATTATGTTAGGCCCTATAGGTGTTTTTAGACCTTCAAGGATAATCATAACTACTCATACCACCACACATGACCTCTTACTGGTATTCTAGTCACTTGAAATAGTGACGATGATATGGGGCCCCTTGCGTGGACTGTGAAAAGAAAGCATATTAACAAGATAATATCAACAACATTATCTCGGTGCATAGATGTTATGTGACTAATTTCATTGTTGTGTATTACAGGATCTAGAGGACGCCATGGACAGAGGACGTGGATGATGTAGACCTACTAAATAAACGAGAGGAAAGTGGGTGGCCATAGAATCAGATACAGAATCTGCAGATACAATAAAGGTAAGAAGACAAAGCAACCTCAACCAAAGGAGGATGGTGTTTATGAATTCACAAATGCTACAACATAGACGAGATAAAGTTATATAAACTATGTTGTTGTTTTTTTCAAATCTAAAACATGATATCAATATGTCAATTATATGAGTAAAGTGAGGTTTTGTGTTGGATAGCACATTGGTTGAAATGATATAATTGGTGTACTAAACATCATTGAATATTTTGTGTATTATAGGGGCCAGATGAGGCCATGGAAATAGATCATGCCATATCAAATAAGGACATAAAGGATGTCGCAGGACATCAAGTAATCAAATTTTGACTTAACATAGGAAGCATTTTGTGATACATCCATCATTTTTCATGGTATTATTAACATTTATAGTGTATTAGCCAATCTTGAAATAAATTAATGCATGTTGTTGATTATTTCAAATGGATATTGGAGCAAGTGCACAGCCTAAGCATTCAACTAGCAAAAGAAAAAAAACATGTGTACATGGGCGTGGACCTAAAACTGTTAAATCACAAAGAACACAGTGGGTGGAAGAGGATATGATAATGGATCCTCCAGACACAAAAAATAATTGCACTGAAGAAGAGGTTGGTCAAGACTATAGTACATGAGATGAATACTTTGAGAAAATTATTGTTTGTGGATGTTCTATATGTCGTGGAAAAAAAAAATCAAACAAGCAATTGTACAAAGACATTACATAGATTATGAGATTCCAGTGGGTAGTATGCCTCTTACAATCGTTTCAAATCCAATAGGAATTGTGGTAAGGAATTTTCCAATTCGATATAAATAATAGGTATACTTATTTTAAACATTGTTTAATATTATTTAAATAATTAATTTTTTTCTTAATGGATGCTTGCAGGATAAAGTTCTTGGTTTAAAGTATCTTGGATCACTGACTTCCAGCCTAGAGGGAAATGATGATTTATCATATGATACATCTAACAAAAATATGTGCCAATATACCAACTCGAAAGATGAGGAATTGATGAAAATAAGTAACAGAACAAGAATCAGTTTAAATATGCATAATTTTCTTAAAGACAAGGGGAACATGGACTACATACCCTGTGAGAAAGAATGTGATGTAATGATGACTTGCCCCTAGGTTTGAGATCAATTTCAAAGAGACATTTCACCGTCGACTATATTTCACTTGGCCTAGTGATCAACAACTACCAAGAGTGTACGAGGTGTTTCAATTTTGGGGTTGCAGCTACATGATACGACCCTCCAATATTCATGGAGAGAATATAGGCCGCTTTGTTGTCGAAAATGTACATGTGGGATCTAAACATAGAAACAATTCACAACAAACCACTATGAGATTAATGCCATATTATGGGTTGTCATATTACTGTGGTGAATGGAGAAGGATAGTAGAATATAAGCCTAGGATGTCAGCATATGGTCTAAATTTGAATATGTCTACACATCGTCTCCAATTGGAAAGTGGAATATAAATGAATAGAAGTCATCTTATGTATATAGAGGGATGTGCATACACACACAAAAATATTGCAGGATTTATAAATAGTAGTAAGGGAAGGGACCCTACTGTAAGACCGAATTGTGAATTTGTAGAGGTTATGAATGATAAAGATGGATATATGGAAAGAGAGGTTGATAGATTGATAATGGTTGAGGATATTATGGACCTTGCCACTCGGTATGAGTTATTGTTTGATTACCCCTTCTTAAAACGCACTCTTGCATGAAAGAAAAGGGAAGAACAAGGTCTCCCTAAGGATGTTCTTAAGGGTAGAAAACCAACGAATAATAAATGAGTGTGGATTTATGTTTTATAAACTATGTTGTCAAAATTGTGTTTTATTCAAATCATTTTATAAATGAAGCAGTCTATAAAATAATTTTCTATTATTAAATTGATGTATATATGTTCATACATTTTATATTTTAATTTGTTAATCCATATTTGATTATATTTCTTTGAAATTGATACATTTATTATTTATCCAATTGTTTCCAAACATTAAATAATGGTTGTATTTGTTTATAGGTAGAAGATGATGATGAAAGAATAGCTACTAATACCAAAGATCCAACTAGGCTATTAATATTTGGACGGGATTGTCCAAACCATCCTTTAAACCATACCAAGGCGAAAAGAGCATATTTAAAGAGAATTATACCACCTGAGAAAATTGAACAACTAATGAGATTACCATATGTTGATGGCATGCCACCTAGCCTTATTGATGATGATCATGATAGTGAAAATTCAGTGCATGAAGAAGGATTGAATGAAAGGCTTACATGTTTCTTTGGGGATGGAAACAATGATGACAACAATGATCATATGGCTCACAGTAATGATGACAACAGGGGTAATTACCACCAACGTAATGTTGATGATAACAGCCTGAAAGACTCCATCAACCAAGCATAAAAGACACCCATGTTCAAATCCGATGCAAGTAGAACCTCAAAAATGGCATGCACATTACTATTGTTAGAAATCAAGTCACTATTTGGTTGGTCAAGCAAAGGATTCACCACCCTAATGAAGTGAGTTGTAATATATTTCTTGCATTTCATTGTCAATTGATGTACGTAATTCATTTATGAATAGTCATAATATAGATTGACATATCAAACATGTTCATCATAAGTCAAAAATTCAATTGATCTAATCTTTGGCAATCTTATAGGGCACTAAAAACAAAAATATTTCTTGAAGAGAATGTGTTTCCATCAACTTGCAGAGAGGCACATCAGTTTTTGGTTGAGTTGGGGATTGAATATAAGCAAATTCATTCATGCAAAAATGATTGAATTTTATACAGAGATGAATATCAAGACAAGGTATAATTTCATGTATGCAAAGAGAAGAGATATTGTACAAATGTACAAGGTCCTACAGTTCCAAAGAATGTTTTACATCACATGCCAATTATACCTAGACTTCAATGAATGTTTCATTGCAATTCACTTGCACAATTGATGGAATGGAATGCAAAGAATAGGAGTAAAGATGGATTCATGTGAATTTCGTCTGAATTGAAAGCATTGAAACACATACAGGGAAAATGGCCAAGAAAATTCAAAGATGAACCCCGTAGTATCAGGTTTGGTCTTGCAATTGATGGAGTGTGCCCATTCTCTTTCATGAGGTCAAATTATAGTGTTTGTCCATTCGGATTGATAGTATACAATATTCCCCCATGGATGAGTGTTAGAAAGGAGCACCTTATGTTGACTCTCATTGTTCCAGGAAAACATCAAATTAAAAACATGGATGTTTATATTGCTCCTTGTATTGATGAGATGCTACTGCTATAGAAAGGAATAAGAATGTATGACATATCACGTCCTCCAACAAATAGGTCATTCATGTTTTATGGTGTGCTATGTTGGATTATTCATGATTTCTCGGGACTTGGTGTTTGTTCCGGTAAGATAAAAAAAATTGTGTATTTACACTAATAAATTATTTTCATCCCAACTTTCATACTTAGTTTTATACTATAATTTAAATGTTATTAACAAAGGGGATGTTTGCATGTCCAATATGTACAGAACAATTTCAAGGGCGGTATTCTAAAGATGTATATAAATTTATTTATGAAACACAAGGTTTTTCTACCACCATATAATAGGTTTAGAAACTGCCATAAGAATAAATTTGATGGAAAAGTTGAAAATAGAGGCCCTCCCATGATTATGGGTCCAGTTGATTGGCTTAAGAAGTATGAATATGTTGAATTGAAAGCTTGGAAGGATTTTTTTGATGGGGGTGATTCTCTTGAAGAACCAGAACAAGTTGTAATTAAGATGCCAGAAGGAATGAAAAGGAAATCCATATTTTATGATCTACCTTACTGGAAGGATATATTAATATATCACCTATTAGATCCTATGCACATCTTCAAAAATGTCCCAGATTCAATATTTCGACATATATCAAGCAAAGAGAAGGACACCTTGTCTTTGAGGAGAGATATTTCTCTTTCGCATGCCAAATTAGACAGAAAACATTTGTGGCCAAATAGGGAAAATGAAACATATGCAGAAGCTCCATGGATTTTGAAAAATAAAGAGCTAGACCAACTAAAAAATTGCATACGTTCAATAAGGACACCTATTGTCTATGGGTCATCATTGGTTAAAGATTTTACAGTTGATGGACATATCACGGGATTTCAAACACATGATTTTCATAATTTTATGAAGGTATTGTTGGATTACTGAGAGGGGGGGTGAATCAGTAATAGAGAAATTTAATCATTTTTAACCATATAATACAAGTGTTATATCAATGAAGCATTATCATCCAATAACTACAGAGTAAATAAGAAATGAACAAATGAACAAACATAAACATACACAGTACACCAGTGTTTTACGTGGAAACCCGAATTGGGAGAAAACCACAGAATGTTTTTTCTTATATGTCTTGAAGAATTACATTCATTGGAAGCACCAACTTCCTTTGTTTTCCAACTGTAACTAGAAGGAGGCTCCAACCCCCTAGTTTCTCAGGCTACAACCTGAGGGAAGCTCCAACTCCCCAATTCTCTGGCTACAACCAGAAGGAGGCTACAACCCCCTATGTTCTCCGACTACAACCACTTGTCCTTGCCCCGTCCGACCACCCTGAAGTAGAAGGAGAATGATGGAACCACTATCAACCTGTCACTGTGAGATATACCATTGTAAACTTGTACCAATAAATTTGAACCATGCATCAACCTGTACCTCAACCTGTAATCAACCTGTACCATAAACAAGTGCATCAACCATGCACCAACCTATACCAAATAACCTGTAATCAACCTGTACCATAAACAAGTGCATCCAACCATGTACCAAGTATGTACCAATCATGTTTCAACTACTCATCAACTATGACTCATCAATATGTACCAACATCATCAACTATGCACCTCATGTATGTGCCAACTCATCAACTACTTGTCTCAACCATGTACTCAACATGTACCTCAACCAAAATCCCTCATCAATTTCATCACCTAAATCTGATTTATAGCTCTGTAATATACCTGGTGTATATGATCACATTCCTTCAAACCTTCCTTAACTTCAACAGCAAGATACTAGCATTTTCATCAAACTTTTCTTTAGTCTCACATGCCTAGTTTTGGATTAGTCAACAACCCTAACTTGAAGTAATCATAACTTTGTACCTGTAATGTATAAATATCTGAAACTGATATACAATTTTCTTCAGTTTTTTTTATACAATTCCTCCATGTTTCACTACTTGGAACCTCTCAGAAAAGGAATTATAGCAAAAATGGCATACCTTGCTGAATTCTGGATTATTCTAGAGAGTGACCTTGTAGAGTGTGCCTCGCATGGAATATTTGTTGAATTGATATGAAACTGTTACAAAGAATACTTAAGAATATACCCTAACCAACACATTTAGTTTCACTAAATTTGGATCTGTTATGAATAAGTTATGATGTTTTTACCCGAAACACATGTTTTTGACTAGTTTCGAGACTAGCCACAAACCCTATTTTCCACGAAGTGTGACTCCAAAAATACAATGACCCGCAAGGTGAATTATTTACCACAGATACTTGGATATTTTTTCTCAATGGAATATCAATTTCATGGTCTGAATAATTATATAAAAAAAGTTATAGCGAAAATGGTGAGATGCCCTGTAAATAACATACCTTAGAAAGCACCATCAAAAGAATTTATTGTTCCTTGCATTTCGGCCTTCTTTTCTTCACCTTCCCTCAGAATTTTGGCTTAGATATCCTTGGTTACCTCAGAAACCTTTTAAAATCTCTTAAACCACTTTGACTACTTTGACCTTTTGGGGCTTCTAGATGACATATGAGGGTCCTCCAACTTCGTAAGGCCATAACTCTTAAACTGTGAGGAGTTATGTGACTTTCCACATACCACCAAAAATGGAATAACATGTACTATCCATATAGAATAGTATTATCTAAAAATATATCATAACTCATACCATTATCCATCAAACAAACTTGGTTCCATTACCCAAACCTGGGGTCTCCAACTTCTCATGGCCATAACTCTCTAACCGTGAGGAGTTATGTGACGTTCCACATACCATCAGAAATGGAATGACAAGAACTATCCATCTAGGATCTCATTATTCCAAAATTAATCATGGGTTCTCTTAATATGAAAATCATCTTCCCGTGCGGCCTTTCACCATAAGGGGACCACCTTGGAGTCCATCCATCTTTACTTCTTATCAACCATGACAAGATAATAATGAGTCATATTTACATCAAACAATATTGGGTCCATTACCCAAACCTTTGTGCTGCAGGGCTTTCTTCAAGGGTTGACATCAATGACAGCCAACCTTAATCAACAATCTCCCCCTTTGGCATTGATGGAAACACTTTGATGCAATACTGAAATCATATCACTCATGCTCCCCTTGGAACCATGCCTCTATCCTCTGTATCTGATAAATTTGCCTCTGTCCTCTGCATCTGATAAATCTCTCCTCCTTTTTCATCAATGGCAAAGGTATCTTTCCATCCGGGGCTGCTCCCCCTGACTGAACTGTCCTCGTGTGGTGCTTCCTCATGTACATATAAGACATATAAAATAAGCATTCAAAAAGCATTCATTTTGGAGTAGAAATAACTCCAAGTCTTTGGCGAAGATATTCAAAGGCTTCCCGTGGAAGTGGTTTTGTAAAGATGTATGCCACTTGTTCTTTTGTGCCCACATACTCAACTCTGATGTTCTTTTCTGTAACCTATTCCCGTGGAAAGTGATACTTGATTGGAATGTGCTTC
>ML782139.1:360336-378801 GCA_009831015.1 Picea engelmannii | reverse complement strand
TATCATGCTCCCAATTTTTTAACAAAATATTACCCCTAGTCTGTTCAGCAATGGTGAGCCCGGGAGACCCTGCTGAAAACCTATTGTTGGTGGCTATCACTGCTTCTTGGAAGGCGATCCGAGCAGCTTCTGCGTTTCTTTCCTTGACAATCAGATTCTTAGAAATCTGATGCATTAACAGGCAATCTCCTCGAAATTCCCCTACTTTGTTTAGCAGGCTCTGTTGAGCAGAAAAGATCCTGCTCCGAATGTCGATTGCTCGGGATTTTTCTCCTGCTCGGGACTCTTCCCCTATTCAGGACTCTTCTCCTGCTCAGGACTTTTCCCTTGTTCGGGACTCTTGTCATGTTCAGGATTCTTCTCCTGCTCCCCTTCCTGACATTTTTCGGGATTAGAAGTTTTCCCCGTAGAACTTTTGGCCTCCTTTTCTTTGTCCTTGGAAAGTCCCAAACCTCCCAGTACCACGGGGAGACATCTTTTCCTATGTTCCTAAAATTTTAAAACAGAGGCCCTATCTTCGAGTGCTAGAGATCTGATTCGAAATTGCACTTCCGAATAGGACCTCGCCCCTCGGAAAACATCATCCGAGGGTGAACACTCGTGTTTGAACCTCTTTAATCCACAATTCCCCAAATGGGTGCTTACAATTCTCTGTGGATCATGCTTTTTGTACTCAATAGAGACTAGGCTCAAATCTTCTAAGGTTGCAGCTTCAGCCTTAGCATGTCTGAAATCTAATAAGGAATAGGAATTAAGTCAAATAGGGAAAAAAGGCCATACCTTCTTTGATGACGCTTTGAGCTCTTTACTCACTCCGCCGATTATTGTTTGTCGCGCAATCTCATGGCAGGCCAGCTTGTCGGGGATGAAAAGTGGTAGCGCCAGAGGAGGGACAGCTGCTCCGAAAACTCTAAAATATGAGAATTCTTCCTCTACGTACCATTCTGCGATACTGCTTAGATTCGCAAAAATGCTATCAGAGATGCGGGGTGGAGAAAGACCAAAAATGGCGATGTGCAGGGGCACCATCACCCAGTTGAAAATCTCATAAATAAACTTATTTGCATTATTTTCCCACAGTTTGTCGTGGTACTCATGCACAGTTTTTTCTTGGGTTGGACTCCAAGCCCAATTCATCAAAGGAAAAGGTGTCATGGATCATATTGCATCCATGATATACGCGGACATGAATAATCCGGATGATCTCCCGGCTGCTTTTTTCTCCCGGTAATCTGTAATTCTGTTGAACAAACTGTCAGAGAGAATCTTAGCCCAATTAAATGAGCAACCTTCCGCTACCCGAAAGATGAGAGGTACCCACTGGATGTAAAAATGTGCGGTATCTTCCCATCTGAAAAGCCGACAACTCATCATCGCCACATACATATATTGTGGCTCCAATGAAGAAATCGAATACACACCCTTGTCATTCACTCTGAATGTTGTGGAATGCGAAACCCAATCTTTAATCAAACTAGGCATGGTTTTATCATATTCCTCGCACTCCTTCTTTTTGAATTCCTCCAGGAATTCTTTGCCATATGTATATTCGGAAGTTGTTGGGAGCTTATACATAGATTGGATATGCTCTGGTCTAAAAGTCCCGACCATGACCTGTCGGTCATTTACGATAGTTCTAGCGAGCAGGGGCAATGTGATCCAATGCCCATCGGATCATGTCGTAGTATGGGAGAAACCGAGGTCTGGTTGCTACCAGGTGCATTCCCGACTGAACAATTTTCTTGTACTTAGTATTTAGGTCATCCTTTACAATATCGTTGTCATCGTCATCCGAGTTAGAATAGTTTACCAACTCGGATTGCAGAATGTCTGAAATAAACGACCAGGTGGGTACTGAGCCACCAGTCTGTGGTGAAGTGTCTGAGACGTTGTCTGGACCCTGCGCTGCAACCTCGACGTTTGCTTTAGCTGCTCTCCTTGGGGCCATGGTTGATGCTTTCTTTTTCGCTCTTCTGCAATAGACCTGTGTATACATGCGGAAATGAGTTCCCTCGGAGCAAGGTGAGCTCTATGTGCTTATGAGAAATGTTTAAAAAGAATGAAACTCTCGTATATATTTGAAATAAGTCTGTCAAATCACAAATAAAACCAAATTTAATGTATAAATCCAATCTTATTTATTCGTAGATTTACCCTACTTTTTCATTAATGTCATCAATGTTCGGCGGCTTGACAGGTAATCGGGTTATGGAGAGCAAGTAAATTCCTCGTGAAGTGTGCCAACCTCGATACGCGGGGCGTATCTCACTTAATTTTAAGATTTCAAATTTAACAACGTTAACCATTTTCTCGCCTTTCACTGTATCGTGAATTTTCATTTCAGATTTTGACTCTTCAACTCGCGAGGTCGCGAGTGCCGATTTTTCCTTAATTAATAATAACCGTGATTTGGCGCATTCTTAATTATATAACTAACCTAATCGTCATATCGCGACTCGGGAATTCGACGACAAACTTTTGGAAGAATGATATGCCGAGTTGCGATATCGCATTGTGGCGATAATTAAGACTCAAATTAAAAGAAGGAAATCTTAGATTAGGTGACTAATTAATCTTGCTTATAATTATGTCGCAACTTCGTGAATCGGATTTTTGGACACCTTAACTCGATGAAAGAAAGTGCCGAGTGACGAAGGGTCGAGAACCAAAATTAACCATGGTTAGTTTTTTACCCTTAGTCTCTAACCAAGGTTATCACAAAGTCATCATGTTCTCAGCTATCGGGGCTGCAAGAACAAAAACTCAGGTCTGATGGATGTCGAGGCGCGAAACCCCGATGACGTCTAATCAGAGGTTAAAGATTTTACCCTAGTTAATGCGTTGGACGAAAATTAGAACTGAGTTTGCATTTTCGTGACTCGGGACTTGTGAATTCAAGAAATAAAGTGTCCGACTTGCGAGACCCCGAAATAAAACAAAAGAGCAAACATACTTGCGAAAAATGGGCCCTTTTTTTAAAGTGACAAAGCATTGCTATTCATGGGACAAGATTTTAGAGCTTTATGATTTCAGAAGGAGAAGAAAAGCAACTTTAGATCTCAAGTATCAAAGATTGAAAATTGCGCGAGGTGAAAAACAAGGGCGGCTCCAACACATACCAATATAGATTTGTTTCTTTTAACCTGTCCATATTCATTCAATTTATTCCTGAAAACCCATTTTGTGTCGATCACATTCTTATTCTTTGGTCTTGGAACCAATTCCCAAGTGTCATTTTTCTCTATTTGATCCAATTCTTCATCCATGGCCTTATTCCAAAATTCATCCTTGTTGGATTTTTCAAAACAGTTTGGTTCATTTGTAGATAAGAGTGCTAAGTGTGTTTGTTCTAGTGAACAGGTTTTTCTTCTAGTCTCAACTCCTGCACGTTTGTTTCCAATAATTTGATATGAAGGGTGATTCTTCTATACTCGTTTGCTAAGAGTCTTTGGAGATACTTTCTAAACTTTATCTTATGCTTCTGTTGGATTGTCTTCATCTTCATCTTCCTCTTCTACTTCTTTTTCATCTTCTTCTTTGAAAAGTTGTTCCATTGATTTGTTTTCTTCTTCCTTTGATTCTGGTCTACCTGTTTCATCAATTGTTATGATTGGGTAGATTAGGAAACTCCTCCATTTGGTCGTGTGTGGGCCACTTTGAATGTTCCCATAGGAAAGGCCATGTTATTAGGTCCTCCATGTGGCACCGTACCTCTTGATTTCCTAATTTTAGGTCATGTGGTTGATGTCTGTTGATCCATTCCATTTGTTGTCACTCTCCCTTTATTTGGGGAGAATTCCTTCGTCTTGCAATTGATGACCCTACATTGATTGGACGCTGAGGTAGTAAAGCATGGAAGCAATAAACTAGCCAATGAACAAACATACCTACACAGAAAGGAAAGTATGACGAACAAGATAAGATAGATACTTGGGAGCAAGATCTTCCTAGTTGATGCTTTCCACAACTTTGATCAATCTTATATTGTAACACTTGTATGATTTCCTTGTACTTGAGTAACCAACAAGTATTCCTTTGTCCACGCAAAAGCCAAACTTTCCCATTCTACCATCTTCTCTTTTGATGTAGCATTTGCTTCCAAAAACTCTGAAATGCTTCACATTTTTTGGTCTTCCTTTCCATAGCTCGTAGGGAGTTTTATCAGTGTTGTTTCTGAGAATTACTTTGTTTTGAATGTGAACTGATGTATGCACTACCTGTGTCCAAAATATATATTTCAATTTGGAATCCATTAGCATTGTTCGAGCCATTTATTGTATTGTCCTGTTCTTTCTTTCAACAACTCCATTATGTTGAGGTGTCCTAGCAACAGAGAATTTCCTTTGTATTCCATGACTGCTACAATAGTCCATAAATTCCTTTGAAGTGAACTCTCCTCCATTATCAGATCTCAAACATTTAATTCTTGAACCCATCTCATTTTCAACCATTTCCTTGTAGATCTTGAAGTTTTCAAAAGCTTTTGACTTGTTCTTAAAAAAGAAAACTGTAGTCATTCTTGTATAATCATCAACTAATAACATAAAGTATTTTTCACCTTTTAAGCCCTTTGTTGTAGTTGGTCCAACTAAATCAATGTGCACATTTTCCAGTGGTCTTGTTGTTGAATATTCCTTTGATTTGAACCTAGTCTTTGTTTGCTTTCCTTGTTGACAATGATTGCATAAAGTGTTGGTTGGTTTCATGATCTGGGGCATTTCTCTGACTGCTTCTCTTTTGCTGACTTTGACAAGGTTATCCAAATGCATGTGACCCATTCTTCTATGCCATAGCCAACTTTCATCTTCCTTTCCTAGACAACACTTTTCATTTCCAATTTCACTTAACACATATATGTTGTTTGAAGTTCTTGCAGTTGTACCGACCAATTTCCCTGAACCTTATTTTCTTATCTTACACTTTTCTGAATCGAAAGTAAGTTTATGACCTTGGTCACACATTTGACTCACACTTAGAATATTATGTTTCATATCTTCTACCAGTAGAACATTTTGTTCCTTTTCATTCGTGTTCCCAATTCGAACTATGCCTTCTCCAATGATTTTGGCTGAATTATCATTTCCGAAGGAGACTGGATCCATTTTTTTCTTTTCATAATGTAAGAAATTTGTCTTTATCACCTGTCATGTGTTTTGAACATCCACTGTCAACATACCAACCGTGTTTCTTCTACTTATCTTGTAGAGTGATTGTGCATTCTTCATTGTTATACTGATCTTGCTTTCTTATCCATGTCATTTTATGAGGTTCTCGTCTGTGATTGTTGAGGTTCTTTAGGAGGGAACGTCATTCTGCAATCCTTGGCCATGTGTCCAAAAATTTTACATTTGTAACATTCCACTTCAGTGCTCAAAGATTCAAACCTATTGTAACTTCTTCTTTGTGTGTCACTAGGTCTCCTTGAATAATCCCTGTGTATAACTCTCAAAGTTGTTATTGTTCATGTTGTTAGCTCTATATTTCACAGCTTTATGTCCAAAATTATAACATGCATAACATAAACCAAAAAATATAGTTTGATACCTAGGAGTTGAAGATCTTCTGAAAGGAGGTGCTCTTATGAATCCTTATTCTTCATGAGGCTTATCTGTCTGTTGTTGATTCTGAAATATGAATCTTCTTGGTGGAGGAGTCCATGTAATCTTCCTTGTATATATTCCTATCCTCTTTGATTGTTTCTGCATAGCTCTTTGGATTTGTTTCTTGCTCTGTTGTTTTGGATCTTGATCCCTTTTCTGTCTGATTGTATCCAAGTCCGGAATTTTCAAGATGAGATTTTTTACTGCTAATAATGTCATTCAGAAATTTTGAGCTATTCTGCATATTTTTCTTTTGAATATCCTTTCTTAGTGTGACAACCTATGCTTCCAAGTTTCCAATTATCTTTTCATTTTCTTCTAGTTGTTCTTTGAGTGTTTCTTCAATTCTTTTATCTTCTTCTATTTGAACCTTCAATTTTGTGATCATTTGTTCTAGTTCTCGAGTGTCCTTTTTCTTGTCTAGTTTTGCTTCCAATTTCTTGTTTTTCTTCTTTTCTCTTCTGATAACTTCTATGGCACACATTAATTCTTCTTGATAGTCAACTTCCGCCTCTTCAATTTCTTCTTCGACTTCTTAACATTCTTCTTCGGCTTCTTCATATTCTTCTTCGGAGTCTTCTTTGTCAAAGTCTTTTATTGCCATGAATAGAACTCTTCCTGTCTCATTGTCACTGACTTCATCTTCATATGATGATGAGATGTCTTATTTGGTGCATAAGCTTTTCTTGAAAACTTTCTTTGTAGTTCTTTTGTCTTTATATGTTTGTTTTCCTTTTGAGTAACCTTCATCATTTCTCTTTTTCTTATGAGGACATTTGTTACCAAAATGACCAATACCATCACAATTAAAACAAATTAAAGGGAGCTTACCTCTATACCTACCGTTGGTTCCCTTGTTCAGTATTTTGACGAAGTTGGCCACTTCTTCATCATATTTTGAGGCGTCACTGTTGCTACTATATTCTTCTTGTTCATTTTTCTTTTGCTTTGATCTTTTGGATGCCTTGAATGCTGCTTCTTTTACATATGGATTTTCCTGATCAGTTCTCATTTCATATGATGTGAAGATTCCATGCAGTTCGTCCATGCTTATTGAGTCCAGATCCAATCTTTCTTCTAGTGCTGATATCTTAGGGTTGAATCTCATAGAAAAAGATCTTAGTATCTTTTGAAAAATTACAGATTCTTCAATTTCTTCTCCCAATCCTATGATTTCATTCATTGTTTCATCAACTCGTAAGAAGTAGGTTTTGATATCTTCATGTTCCTTCATTTTTAGTTGTTCGAACTGACCTCTGTAAGTCTGAAGATTTTTTTCTTTGACTTTTGTATCTCCTTCATAAATATTTTGAAGCTTGTCCCAAATCTCTTTAGTGGATTTACAGTGTGAAAATTTGGTGAATATTGTTTCACTAAGACCATTCAAAAGTACATTTGTGGCTTTGGAATTATTCTCACCGATTTTTACTGCTTTGTCATTTGTTGGTGGAACTGCTCGTGTTGTGTATCCATCTACAATTGATTGTCAAACTTGAAATCCTTGTGCCTGTATATATGTCCTCATCCTTATGCTCCAAAAAGAATTGTTTTGTCCATCAAACTGTGGTATTCCATTTTTATATGAGTTGGTACTCTTCATGATCTACCTTTCAGTGATTAAACTGATTTCTGAAGGAACCTGCTCTGATACCAATTGTTGGATTACTGAGAGGGGGGATGAATCAGTAATAGAGAAATTTAATCCTTTTTAACCATATAATCCAAGTGTTATATCAATGAAGCATTATCATCCAATAATTGCAGAGTAAATAAGCAAAGAACAGATGAAAAAAAATACGCATACACAATACACCAGTGTTACATGGAAATCCAAATCAGGAGAAAACCATGGAAAGTTTTTTCTTATATGTCTTGAAGAATTACATTCATTGGAAGCACCAACTTCCTTTGTTTTCCAGCTGCAAATGGAAGGAGGCTCCAACCCCCTAGTTTCTCCGGCTACAAACTGAGGGAATCTCCAACTCCCCAATTCTCTGGCTACAACCAGAAGGAGGCTACAACCCCCTATGTTCTCCGGCTACAAACGGAAGTTGGCTACAATCACCTGTCCTTGCCCCGTCCTACCACCCTGAAGTAGAAGTAGAATGATGGAACCACTTTCAACTTGTCACTGTGAGATATCTCATTATAAACCTGTACCAATAAATCTGAACCATGCATCAACCATGCATCAACCTGTACCTCAACCTGTAATCAACTTGTAACATAAACAAGTGCATCAACCATGCACCAACCTATACCAAATAACCTGTAATCAACCTGTACCATAAACAAGTGCATCAAACCATGTACCAAGTATGTACCAATCATGTTTCAACTACTCATCAACTATGACTCATCAATATGTACCAACATCATCAACTATACACCTCATGTATGTGCCAACTCATCAACTACTTGTCTCAACCATGTACTCAACATGTACCTCAACCAAAATCCCTCATCAATTTCATCATCAAAATCTGATTTGTAGCTTTGTAATAAACCTGGTGTATATGATCACATTCCTGCAAACCTTCCTTAACTTCAACAACAAGAGACTAGCATTTTCATCAAACTTTTCTTTAGTCTCACATGCCTAGTTTTGGATTAGTCAACAACCCTAACTTGAAGTAATCATAACTTTGTACCTGTAATTTATAAATATATGAAACTTATACACAATGTTCTTCAGTKTGTTTTATGMAATTCCTCTAGGTGTCACTTCTTGGAACCTCTCATAAAAGAAGTTATAGCAAAAATGGCATACCTTGTTGAATTTTGGATTATTCTAGAGAGCGACCTTGTAGAGCATGCCCCACATGGAATATTTTTTGAATTGATCTGAAATGGTTACAAAGAATACTACATATTGTACCCTAACCAATACATTTGGTTTCACTGAATTAGGATCTGTTATGAATAAGTTATGATGTTTTTACCCGAAACACTTGTTTTTGACTAGTTTCGGGACTAGCCACAAACCCTATTTTCCACAGACTGTAACTCCAAAAATACAATGACCCACAAGTTGAATTTTTTACCAAAGATACTTGGATATGTTGTCTCAATGGAATAGAAATTTCATAGTCTGAATCATTAAATAAAAAAGAGTTATAGCGAAAATGGTGAGATGACCTGTAAATAACATACCTTAGAAAGCACCATCAAAAGAATTTATCCTTCCTTGCATTTTGGCATTCTTTTATTCACCTTCCCTCTGAATTTTGGCTTAGATATCCTTGGTTACCTCAGACACCTTTTAAAATATCTTAAACCACTTTGACTACTTTGACCTTTTGGGGCTTCTAGATGACATATGAGGGTCCTTCAACTTCGTAAGGCCATAACTCTCAAACCGTGAGGAGTTATGTGACGTTCCACATACCACCAGAAATGGAATGACATGTACTATCCATATAATAGTATTATCTGAAAATATATCATAACTCATACCATTATCCATCAAACAAACTTGGGTCCATTACCCAAAACTGGGTTCTCCAACTTCTCATAGCCATAACTCTCTAACTGTGAGGAGTTATGTGGTGTTCCACATACCACCGAAAATGGAATGAAAAGCACTATCCATCTAGGATCTTATTATTCCAAAATTAATCATGGGTTCTCTTACTCCGTAAAGCATCTTCCCGTGATGGATTTCACCATAAGGGGACTACTTTGGAGTTCATCCATCTTTACTTCTTATCAACCATGACAAGACAATAATGAGTCATATTTACATCAAACAATCTTGGGTCCATTACTCAAACCTTTGTGTTGCGGGGATTTCTTCAAGGGTTGACATCAATGACAACCAACCTTAATCAACAATTGTATATCATCATTTAAATTTTATAGGTAAAATTGATTAGATACTAAATATATTTTGATATTCTATTGTGTGACAAAAATAACTAATGACCTTTCATAAATGTGTTTGACAGCATATCATGTCATTGGAAATTAGGGTGGATTCATGTCTTACCGTTGACTTGAGGAATTCCATAAGTCAATTGTCAACATTTGCAAGGTACGTGGTATGGAATGTTCATGTGTGAGAGACATAGGGATATTGTATTTCATTTTAATTTTTTACTAAAGGTTCATGCTAATTTACTATTCTTATATTAGGTGGATGACATCCAAGGATATTCACGAATGAGAAGTGCCAAAATGGAAGAAGGAAATTGCAGAAATTGTATGTGTATTTGAGAAGGATATCCCTACAAGTTCATTTACTTATATACATATTTGATGACATTGAATTGGTGGGTGTCGTATCAACGAGGTGGATGTTTTTATTTGAGAGGTATATGAAAACTATAAAAATATATGTCTGACAAAAGGCACATCCAGAGGGTTGCATGATTGAAGGGTATGTATTGAATGAAGAATTTTTCTTCCTATGTGAATTCCTTGGTAAGGATTTCGAAGATGGGCCACTCTTCTGGGATGAAGAATGAGCATCAGATATTATTGATGGAGAAAAACCAAAATATAATGGTGTTCAAGTAGAAATTAGTAAGTAAACTCATTATCATTGTGGTTGTTTTTATTGCAATCATTAATTTACTCTATAATTTATTTTTCAAATTAACAAAATGGCCTTTGGAGTTCAAAATAAACATGTTGACATGTAATAGGTGTAGACAAAAGTGTTATACTCGACAAGTTCATTATGTACCACATCAACTTTATGAACAAATGGATTGATTTGTATGATAAAAAGAGATAAGAAGTGTTAGAAGCAAGGAGACAATTTAAGAGTTCGAACCCAAGGAATACCCCATTTCCTATTGATCTTCAAGGGGAATGGGGCAAAGATTGCACACTAGAATGGGTTATTAAACAAATTCAATATCAAATAGAAGTTGCAGGTATAGATTCAAACATAAAAGAAGATGAAATCAACATGTCTAGAGGATGTGAAAGAAAGGTACAGTTGGAATTTTACAAAATGTTGTTTCCTTACAGTTTTGACACTATTAATTATTTTAATATTCGTCATTATATTTGTTTTAACCAAAATAAATGGTCTTTTATAGGAAAGGAAATATCCAGCAATGTGGGCATATGGTCGAAATTATCATGTAGAATGTATATATGTAAAGAGAGGACCCTTTGATTGTGGCATCATGGTTGACTTCAAGCAATCCAATCTATCAAGCTCAAAATATAAGAATATTATTGAAGGAAATCTACAATATGTTGGGAAAATACAAGAAATTATTGAGTTGGATTACCGCTCTTTTAAATGTTTTATTTTTAAGTGTAGATGGTATGAAGGATTTGATAGGACACAAAGACATGATATCCATCATGGATTGTTTTCTATAGATTCCTCAAGGTTCCTACCAGAGGATAAGGAGCCCTATGTTCTACCAATTCATTGTGAGCAGGTATTTCTTTAACTCAAACAAGAATCGGTAGTGATCAATAATCTATTAATACATTATTTATTGTGAATATATACATGTGTTTATTAATGAATAAAATTGTTATGACATACTTCTAATATATGTATATACTCGCTCATGTGCAAGTATTTTTCTATGAATATATTCTAGACTGGAAATGGATGTTTATCATACATTATGATCCAAGATTAAGGCATGTATTTGACGATGCATTAGTGGATACTGAGAAAACCAATGATGGCCAACAAAATGAGAGAGAGGGATTAGAGAACATCGAAGAAATTGACATCCATGATGATGTTGAAGATGGTTATGTTCAGACACAAGAAAACAACAATCCAGAGTTAGATGATGTTATGGAATACAACAATATGGATGGTATAGAAAATGATGATCCAAATACATCTGTTAACAATATGGATGGTCTACAGTCAAATTTCAATGATGATGAATATGATGGAAGTCAAGATGAGGATGATGATAATATTAACTACTTGAAAGATCATATGAACATTAACAATGATACACTAGATGACATTGTTGCAAACAATGTTGTTAATGACCAAGACTTCTAAATTTTCAAAAATATTTGTAATCCATGTTTAAAAAATGATGATTCTTATGGCCTAAACTTTGAACTGGTCTAGTATTATTTGTGTCAATAAAAATTACCTATTGCAATATCCTTAAAGTGTTCAAGATATGGTATGAATTTTTGGCAAAAAAAAAATAGGATTACTTGGATGCTTCTTCCATTCATTTTGTATCAACATATGTTCATGAAGACACAAAAGTTAATAAAATATTAATGCACATATCTCACAATGATTTGAAAAAGAAACTGTGTTCACTTCATTATTTTTATATTGTTTGCATTTTAATGTTGGGCATAATTTTTTATTATGTTTTATTAAGAACTAAACATAAAATAATTAAACAAAATAAAAGATTTTAATCACCTAGAATTAGGTGAAAATTTAATAAATTAAAGCTCAATTTTAGTTTCCTATTTCATATCAAAACATGAATATTYAATCTCAATTATTTCRCTGAGTCTTAAAACCMTCCCATATCGTCAATGCATACGCCTAGTCTAACCATGTAAAATTTCAATGCATRCAGTCTCATTTTGAAGAAATTTCAACGTTGTCCTCATTCATTGTTCATTGTGTCAGGTCGGTTGATGGAATTGCAKATGGGAGTGTTGGAAGACATTCCATGACATTTCAAGAGAGTTCCAACCAAGATTTTGTATATGGGAATGAAAAATGATGAAAATGAGACCACATAATGAAGTTGCATGCAAACGTGGAGGATGTCAAAGATTATGYAGGGACGTCAGGAATCGTTGAGTCTTGAAACCCTCGCATACCGTCAAGGCATGTGTCTCATCTAACCATGTAAAATTTCAATACATACAGGAACATTTTGAAGAAATTTCAACGTTGGCACCATTCATTGCTCACCATGCAACGTCGGTGAATGACATTGGTGATGGGCATGTTGGAAGACGTTCCATGAAATTTCAAAATAGTTTTGACAAAGATTCTATATATGGGAATGATGAATGATGAAAATGAGAGTGCGTGATTAAAATTAATTCAAATGTGTATGATCTCAAAGATTATGCGAGGAAATCATGCATCCTTGAGTCTTGAAACCCTCGCATACCATCAAGGCGTGTTTATACTCTAACCATGTCAAATTTCGATGCATACAGGCACAATTTGAAGAAATTTCAACCTTCACCCCATTCACTGGTCATCGTGTGACATCGATGCATGACATTGGTGATGGGTGTGTTGGTCAAAGACATTCCATGACATTTCGAGAGATTTTTGACAAAGATTCTATAGATGGGAATTATTACGAATGATGATAATGAGACGACATGATAAATGTTGATGCAAAAGTGGATGATCTCAAAGATTATGTGAGAAATTCAGGTAATATCTTTCAATCTTGAGACCCTCTCATACCGTCAAGGCATGTGTCTACTCTAACCATGTCAAATTTCGATGCATGTAAGAACAATTTGAATAAATTTCAACATTGGCCCCATTCATTGCTCACCATGTGGCATTGGTAGATGACATTGGTGATCAGCGTGTTGGAATATGTTCCATTAGATTTCAAGATAGTTTCAACAAACATTTTGTAGATGTGAATGACAAATTAGGATAGTGAGACTACATGATGAATATTGATGCAAACGTGGATGATCTCAAATATTATGTGGGGACATCATGCATCCTTGAGTATTGAAACCCTCACATACCATCAAGGCATGTGTCTAGTCTAACCATGTCAAATTTCAATGCATATAGGAACAGTTTCAAGAAATTTCAACGTTGTATACATTCACTACTCACCGTGCGGCAATAGTGGATGACATTGGTGATCAGCGTGTTGGAAGGTGTTCCATGTAATTTCAAGAGAGTTATGACAAATCCCTAAATCCCCTAACCTCTAAGACATTGACCCTTAAATTCTTAAGCCCTGATCCTTAAAATCGTAATCCCTAAACCTTAGTTAATCACTAATCCCTTAACAAAAAATCCCTAAATACCCTAACCCCTAATCCATTGACCCTTAAACACTTAAAACCTAATCCTTAATCCCTTAATCCATAAACCCCTATGCCCTTATAACTTAAACATCAATCCCCTAGCTCATAATCCCTAAGCCATTAATCATTAAACTACCTAACCTGTAAGTGCCAAATCCCTTATCTCTTGACCCTTAATCCCTTAAACCCTAACCCCTAATCCCTTAACACTTCATCCATGTACCCAAAATCCCTAAATCCCATAATCCTCAAATCCATTATCCACTTAACCCCCAACACCTCAACTAAATAACTATTTAGGCACATCTGGCACTAAATTTGGCATTATTTACGGTGCTATTAGTGCCTAATTTAGCGCCTACATGTTTTGGTCGACACAAAAAAACACCAAAAATAGTGCCATCCCCATAAATAGCATCAAATTTTTCAAAAAATTGGAGAAAAATAACTAAACCAATCTTTGGAAGCAAAAAATGGAGCAAATCACAAGGATTTGTTGTAGTGTCATTCGCTCAAATCCTATTTATACTAATTTTATCTACCAAAAAAACCATCTAGAGGAATATATTTCTAGAAGTATAAGCTTCTATTAGGTCTTTTTACATTTGAATTATTCTTCCTTGTTATGTTAAAAACAACCTAGATCTACTTGTTGTTTCATGTGATTCTAAGCCATGACCAAATTTTATTTGAGAGTATGAAGGATGGCCATGTGGGATGTAATAGTTTGATCCACCTACTAAACCTTAGAGACACTGGGAATGTAGGATATAAATGAAGGTAGCTTGTGTCCATAGACTACTTCAAAGGGAGTCATGCGAGTGGTGGAATGGTAAAAAGTGTTGTACCAACATTCGGCTAGGGTAACCACTGAACCCACTGATTTTTTATGTCATATGAAAAACACCTAAAATATGTTTCCAAACACTTGTCGATTGCTTCAGTTCATCCATCGGTCTAGGTATTATATGTTGTGCTAAGATGCAATTGGGTTCCCTATAGGTGGAACAATTATTTCCAAAAAGTGCTAGTGAAAGTTGGATCACGGTCAGAAACAATAGAATGAGGCATGCCATGGAGTTTGAAGATATTATCCATAAAAATTTAAGCCATTGTGGATGTTGTGAATGGGAGTTGAAGATCCCATAAATGAGCATATTTGGAAAGATGATCCACTACTACCATGATGACTGAATTATTTACAGATTTAGGTAAGCCAACAATTAAGTCCATAGGAATATATGTCCAAATAGTATTTGAAATCGAAAGCAATTGGAGTGTTCTTGGAGCTTTGAAAATCTCTCCCCTATTGCATTGGTAGGTATCACATTCAGCCACAAAGGTGTGAATGTCATGTTTCATGACATCCCCAAAAAAAGAACGTTTGACCCGTTCATAGGTTTTGGTAGAACCAAAATGCATAGTTGTAGGTGAAGCATGAAACTCAAAGAGTACGGTGGATTTAAGGTTCAACTGTTTGCTCAAATACATGAGACCTTTATAACGAAGCTCATCATGATGTCACGAGAACCTGGGAGAATCTTGTGGATCTTTTTGCAGTGTTTGGATCAGTATTGAAATCTTTGGGTCTTTCAACCTTTCCTCTCGAACCTCCTGAAGCCAATCTGCGACAATGAATGAGAGGGAAAAAAGGGACTGGTCTTCTTCAAATTTCCTAGAAAGAGCATCAGCCACCACATTGTCTTTTCATTTTGTGTATATGATCTCATAATCATATCCAAACAAATTTGTTAACCATTTTTGTTGCTTCAGTGAATAAATTCTTTGCTCTAGAAAATACTTAAGGCTTTGATGATCATTTTTTTATTTGGAAGCGTTGCCCCAAGAGATAAGGACGCCACAGATCCACAGCATGAAGAATAGATAAAATTTCCTTTTCATAGGTGGATTGGCCCAAATGACACTCGGATAATTGTTTTTTGGTGAAATCCTAAGGTCTACCATCTTGTGCCCCAATGTCTTTCCTTGAAGCATCACACTCCAATACAAAGGTCTTTTTAAAATTAGGGAGAGTCGGAACCGAAGTAGTGCACATAGTCACTTTCAAAGCTTGGAATGAATGATCGACTGATGGAGTCCAACTTAAATAATTCTTTTTAAGGAGCATTGTGAGGGGAGCTACAATTTTTCCATAATTATTAACAAACTTGCGATAATAGCCGGTCAAATCTAGGAAGCCACGTATACTTTTAAGAATTTTCGAGCATGGCCAATCCTGTATAGCTTCAATTTTCTTCAGATCCACCCTGACACCATCCTTTCCGACAATATTTCCCAGGTACTCAACTTCAGAGGCTCCAAAGGTACATTTAGACTACTTAAGATAAATGTTTTGGTGAGATAGTAGTTGGAGAACTTGATCCACATGGGCAAGATGGGCTTGCCAAGTTTTGTTATAGATGAGAATATCATCAAATAAAACCAAGATAAAACCCCCCAGGAAAGGATGGAAGATATGGTTCATGATACTTTGAAAAGTAGAAGGAGCATTACAAAGGCCAAATGGAATAACCAAGAACTCATAATGACCTTCATAAGTTCGGAATGAAGTCTTGGGAATGTCTTCTTATTTCATATGAATCGGGTGGTATCCAGAGTAGAGATCAAGTTTGGTAAAATACTGAGCACCAATTAATTCATCCAAAAGGTCATCAATGATAGGAATGGGAAATTTGTCTTTGATGGTGAGTTTGTTGAGAGCTCAAAAATCAAGACACATGCACCAAGTGCCTTCTTTCTTGAGTACCATGACTACTAGAGAAGAATAGGGACTGGTACTGGTACAGATGACACTGGCATCTAGGAATTCTTGAACAATCTTCTCAATTTCATTATTCTAGGCAAAGGGATGATGCTAAGGGTGAAAATTTGAAGGAATACTGCCCAGGACTAGAGGAATGGAATGATCATGGACACCTCTCAAAGGGGGAAGTCCCTGGGGGGGTTTGTGTTGGATCATGTTGTCATTGATGCCAATGGTTTGATTATTTGGGAGATTGTTGGATCATGTGTCATTGATGAAAATGGTTTGATTTATTAATGGAAAGAAATTGATTGATTGATGATTGATGAACAATGTACATGTATTGTCCTTGATGATAATGATAGATTTCAAAGTGG
Organism: Picea engelmannii; assembly: GCA_009831015.1. Lineage (NCBI taxonomy): Eukaryota > Viridiplantae > Streptophyta > Pinopsida > Pinales > Pinaceae > Picea > Picea engelmannii. Next base: position 362,071 of record ML782139.1, on the reverse strand, counting down.
AAACCAATTGATAAATATGGATCATTGATATGATGCATAGATAAAGATGGATCAATGAGTTTTCATTGATACATGATGATGCATATTTTTATTGATGCAAAGATGAATCATTATTGTCTTATCATGATTTATAGGGTGCACAAATAGATGAACTCCAAAGTGGTCCCCTTATAGTGAAATCCCTCATGGGAAGATGCTTTGCGGATTGATTTATCCTAGAAGAATGTTTGGAGGACCCATGCTTGTATATGGAATAATGAAATGAAGATCAATGAAGTTGTTGGTGAAACTATCCTATATGGAAAGTGTTTGTCATGCCATTTTCGGTGGTATGTGGAATGTCACATAACTCCTCATGGTTTGAGATTTATGGCTCTACGAAGTTGAAGGACCCCCATATGATGGCTTGAAACCCCAAAAGGTCAAAGAAGTCAAAGTTATTGAAAAGAAGAAATCATTATTTAAATGATAAAGTAAAGTGACAAAGTCAAGGTGGATGATTTAAATAATAAAGAGAAGTGACAAAATCAAGAAGGAATATTTAAATGATAAAGTATTGGAGAACTTTCTATTTATGGAAAGTGGTTAACCCTAAAATAAGGAAAATAAGTTAAGTGTCCTAGAAATGGGTTAAGTAACCTAAAAATGGGTAACCTAAAAATGGATTAAGTAACCTAGAGGATGAATGTATAAATAAGATAGCTATGGTCTCTTATAGATCATCATTTTTGTGGATCAATGGAGAGCTTCTTGTGAATATCTTTTGGAGTTTTGATGGAGAGGTTCTTGTGAGAGCATCTTATTGGTGTGGATATCTTGAGCATGATTGAAGATCTATTCTGAGGAAGAGAGCAAGAGGAGGATCTCATGGACGCATCAAATTTTCAGCAATGTCGGAGATCTTGACAGAAAAATTCTCGAATTCACAGAAAACCCTATTTTATGATGCATACGTGGGTTGTTTGTGTATAGGGCACGTATACATTGAGGTATATGTGGGTTGGTTGTGTATAAGGTGAGTATGTACACAGACTATATGAAGACAGGGAGCGTATGGTGAATAAAATCATGGAGATTTGTGTTTGAGTTGGTGCCAAGCTCTTGGATGATGAGGTAGGTTCCAGATCTTCATTCTATGGGCTCAGATCTATCACTGAGACACTGGTATGGTTACATTATTGTCTTGATGGATACTATTGTTTGATGTATTTTGAATGCTTAGGGGATTCTTGGTATGGATTCTATGATATGGTTCAGTTTGGATGATTTGGTTGATGGAGTGATCAGTACTCTTGTGATTCAGTGGTGACATGATTTCTATGGTATACTAGTTGTTTATACATGATTTATATAGCATTCATATTGATTTGTTGTGGAGCATGAGAAAGCTATTGGAGAGCTTGGATGTGTTTTGACTGGCTGGTGGTTAGATTGGACAGTTAGAGACAGAAGAGAATAATATATTGGTTGCAGAGGATCTGAGTTGATCTTGAAGAAAAAACCCTAAGAATCTCAAAAGGTATACACAAGTTGTTGCATACACTGGCCGCGTGCATACGCGGTCTATAGTGAGCTAGGGAGCGTGCATATGTTGGTTGCATTACTTACAGGTCGTGTACCTGTTGACAAATTGATATCTGTTGAGGATTGTTGCCTCATCTCAGTTGGTGCTGAGGGTGTAAGTTGAGTCTTGCATTATAGAGTTGGTTCTCTTGTAGAGTTGTACTCTATTCAA